>JANHFX010014820.1:4960-18985 GCA_027560015.1 Chloroceryle amazona | reverse complement strand
CTGCTCCATCCAGCAGGGTCACCCAGAGCGGGGGGCCCAGGATCGCTGTGTCCAGGTGGGTTTGGAATCTCTCCAGAGAGAGATTCTCCTGACAAACTCCATCCAATTATTTTTTATTTATATTTATTTGTAGGTCAACACCTCTGCAGAAGTTGCATCGGTGGCAATGCAGGGGAGGGAACACTCTAGATCCTAAATCACAGCGGCACCAGCCTCCACCCTTTACTCCCGAGCTGTTTAGCTGCCAGTGAGGGCTACTGGGAGCACTCTTGAAGGCATCTCTGCCCCATGCTGCCACCCTGTGAGGGGCTCTGCTGCTCCAGAGGATACCCTGGCAGTGCCTGCTCACGTTGTTTGCTGTAAAGCAGCACATCAAGAAAATGTGCACTCCCTCTCACAGTGATGCTGGTATTTTAGAAGCAGTTACTCAGCTTTCAGGAATGGTTTTGCTTCTCAAGGATAAGGTCCCCTTATTCTCCTGAAGCAACTTACTAATAAATGCAGAAAATATATTACCATTAATGACATCTCACACATAATACTGATGAAGACTTTCAGCTGAAGACCATGGGGACCTTTTCCCTTTCAGTGCTCTCCTCTGCTGCTGCATTTTTGCAATGTGACTTACAGAGCAATCACTCCCAGATCTATTCCTGTCTTCAGGATCACTCAAGGATGGTTAATAGAGACAGCAGCAAATGCTTTGTTTATACGAGTAAATGAAACTGAGCCAAGGTGTGGACTTAAGCACCAGCCTGTGATCATCCAAGCTTGTTTGTTAGCACACCCACAGCTCCTGGCCCGTGCCAACCAGCACTTTCCCAGACAGTGCCTGAGCATGATTTTGGGAAATGCAGGTGCTGTGCCAGGGACGGCTCCCAAGAGGCCATCTGGATGTGACAGCACTGTTTTGGGGTGCAGAGGGTAGAAAGAGAATTCGGCTGTGTAGGCTACTTGAAGCCAGAGGCAGCCTGCTTAGTGCAATGCCACGAATATCACCAGAGTCACGTTAACCTCAGGAAACTTCTTGGTAGCACAAACTACTCAGCACTGAAACAGACACTGGGCAGAGGTTGGCCTTGAGGTTGCCAGTTTCAAAAGACATAATGCCATGCCAGTAAACACAAGGAAATATGGCTGGCATCGATGAGCATGAGGCCACCAGCAAGCAGAAAGCACAGCAGGTGCCAGCAGATGAACCACAACTGAGCTTGCAATGAGACTCCCAGGTCAGGGGAGCAGCCACAGCTTGACGTGGCATCCTCCTGCAGATCTCCCCAGAATGAGCATGGGAAGTATTTCAGGTCTTTTTTTCCTAGGGATTTTTGTGGAGTTTCTCCTCAAAGGAAAAAGCTCCTTTCTTGAAACTGGAATGGCAGAAGATGCTGTAGTGTTTTGACTTCTGTGGACAAAATTATTTCTTAGGGATCCTCAGTTCAGACTTAAGGAGTTGA
This sequence comes from Chloroceryle amazona, assembly GCA_027560015.1. Lineage (NCBI taxonomy): Eukaryota > Metazoa > Chordata > Aves > Coraciiformes > Cerylidae > Chloroceryle > Chloroceryle amazona. The sequence continues at coordinate 17,531 of JANHFX010014820.1, read as the reverse complement.
GACCCTTTCAGAATCCAAAGCTGGAGTATGAGGTGCCTCTGTAGTTTATTGGTTGAGCACAAGGCTAGAGCACATCCAGTACTGTTAGTATGTGCCATTCAACCCATAACAATCATCCAGAAAGCATCAACTAATATCTCTCAAGCCCTCCCTCTCTCACTTTCTGGCCATAAGAGTGCTCACCCACAAAGCAAAGTCAAGCAGCTGAGCTTCAAACACCAGAAGGAGCTGAGAGAGGGTTTACAGAGCTGTCAGCTAAAGGTTCCCCATCAAGATGCACGTCTGCAAGTACTTTCAGTTCCTGAGGCTCTGTGGCACGATCTGAAAGCCCGCGACCGAGTGCTCAGCCGTGGAGCAGCATCCATCGCTTACCCGCTGCCTCCCTGACAGCTCAGCTGGAACACGGGCTAAGGTGATGCCAAGTGTCTGTGAGGAACTGTCCTGCTAATGCAGTCCCAAGGTCTTCTGAAGGTGGCTGTGTAGACAGAGTAATGTGAAGGAGCAGCTGCCCTACAGTGCCCGTCTGCCTCTGTAGTCAGCTAAATAATTAATCGCATCCTCTGCGTTGTTTTAGAAGTGAATTGGGCCTGGAGGCTCCTTCATCTCTCCTGCACATCTCCACTGAGGACTCGGAGATAGAGCCCTGAGTTTCTGCTTCATGAAACAGCTAATCTGTACCTTTTTTAAAGAAAGCTGGTAATGTGGTACCTTTGGTGTCATGTTTTACCAGGCTGACTGGGACCTGCAGAATTCAGCCTTGCTCTACAAAAGCTCTGAAGTCCACCAACCAGCCCTGCTGTTACAGACCCCTGGGATGCAGGCACCTGAGCCCACCTGTCCACTCTCTCCTGAGCTGCGTGTGAGGAGAAGCCGAGTGTGAGGCTTTTAGTTTCTTCCCCTTCCATACAGCACAAGCCACTCCAAAGGCAGCCGTGGCCCTCATGGACCCTCCTAGCCAAAAGACTTCAAACTTGAAGGCTAAAAAGTACATGAAAATGAGAGCTACACATGGGCAAGCACTTGCCCCACCTCGTAACATCACTTGTCAGCATCTTCTAATCTGATCCCAGGCTGCAGAGGGTTGCAGCTCAGCTGGTAAATTACTGGGTAACATTAGAGTGATATTATAAAGCAAGGAACAAAATAATTGTTCAAGTAGCAAAAAGACCTGGCTTTGCCCTGGGGTGGGGAGGCACATTGGGACAGTCTCCAGCACCAGGCCATTTTTAGCCAAAGTAATCTCAAATGCAATTAACTTCTTAGCTGACTTGGCTACAAAGAGGGAAAGGCTCCATACGATAAGCAGCGCTCGTTATTACTCCGCTGTGGAATTTACTTCTAGAAGTAATACACCATGTTTTGCCAGCAATTGACAGCAAACCCAGTAACATGAAAGTGGAGAGTTAAGGTACATGTAAATTCACTGGGTTTGTTTCCTGGCTTCTGCACTTTGCTGGGCAGCTCTGGTATTTTCAAACTATTTTATATCTGGGGTTTGTAATTGCTAACACGGGCTCTAAGGGCAGAAACCAGGAATGTACATTTTATAACGTGCACACTGGGTGGGTGCACCCATTCAACCAGCCTCCCAGAGGACAGGTTAATGCAAACCCACCCCCCTAGCCTGAAAAGCCCTGCTTTACTTGCTGCCTAGCCTCCTGCACCCCCTGTATAGATTGGATTTGGAACTCTAACCAGGGAATATTTACCACCTATTGAATCAACAAAGCTCAGCCACTGGCAAACGTTTCATTCTGTTACCTAAATGTTGTCAAACTCTCGAAACTTGGTCAAAACACAAGTGATTTACACTTGGGAATTAAAAGGTACGTCCAGGGCTGATCTCAGTTGAAAGCTGGGCCATGCAGCAGGCTCATTCTGCCTGAGCTTTCTTTTCAGAGTAGCAGCTAGAATCATAAACTCACAGGCTGGTTTACGTTGGGAGGGACCTTCAAAGCTCATCTACTCCAACCCCCCTGCACTGAGCAGGGCCATCTGCAGCCAGAGCAGGGTGCTCAGAGCCCCGGCCAACCTCACCTGGGATGGTGCCAGGGATGGGGCAGACACCACCTCTCTGGGCAACCTGGGCCAGGGTCTCACCAGGCTCAGCATAAAAGTTTTATTCCTTCCCTCCAGTCTGAATCTCCCTTCTCTTAGTTTCAACCCATCACCCCTTGTCCTGTCCCAACAGGCCCTGCTAAAAACTCTGTCCCCATCTTTCTGACAGGCTCCTTGAATCACTGAAAGGCCACAAATAACTGTGAGGAAGCCAAAACTCAAAGAAAGAGAACCTTAATTTGACATAGTGGTTTTGCTGTGTCTCCCGTGGGAGGAAAGTCACCCACATCTTCAGATCTAACCAAGCAATAGCTAAGGGAACGTTGTTTCTTCCTTGCGGAGCACGCCCTGCGCTGCTGTCAGACTGTGCCTAGAGAGGCTGAGTGGTGTGCTGGGAGGAGGAGAAGTCCCGAGAGCAGCATGTTTTCAGGGGGGAGGCAAAAGGCACACACAGCGTGAGGACCCAAGCGCAGCGTCGCTGCCAGGCACACACGCTCTGCTGAGCCAGCTTCGAGGCTACGGGGACAAGGGCAGCCATGGCGGGTTTGGGGAGAGCACCCCTTTGGTTCTGTGCTTACCTGTAAACCACCACAGGGATCCTCTTCCACGACCTAAACGAAGCCACGTTCTCTAGCTCCTTATCGGTGATCCAGACAGGGACCAGCAGCTTCTGGGGATAACTGGAACAAAGCCTGGAAACCAGAAAGCACAAAGGCAAGATGAGGACTTGGATGTGAAAAATCTGCAGAGAAGCTGTGCAGAGAGAGGGCAGGAGCAGCTCACATTTCCCCAAACTCAGCATGCAGGACTTTGGCTTTTCCTCCTCACATCTGTCTCAGTACAGTCTCAACGTGGGAAGAGGGACTCAAATAATGCTGTCAGGAAAGAGCCAAGAGAAAACAGCTTCCTTTCACCTCAGGCCTCACTTCCAGCCCATAAATACCCCAGTACTTCCCAAGGACGCCTTTGGAACATCCTCCGGATTTAAGAATTCAGAAGGGTTTAGGAGAATAGTCACTAATTTATGTGGGGTTTTACTTTTCTTGTAGGACTTACAAACCCAGGAACACACACAGCTACTGGTGAATGATGAGCTGCCACTTTCTGCCTTGCAGAACAAGTCACCACTGATAAGCTTGACATATTTAAACGTAAAGGGGGATTCAGACCGGAGAGAAGGAAGAAATGTTTTAAGCTGAGCCTGGTGAGAGCCTGTCCCATGTTGCCCAGAGAGGTGGTTGCTGCCCCATCCCTGGCACCATCCCATGGGAGGTTGGCCGGGGCTCTGAGCACCCTGCTCTGGTTGCAGATGGCCCTGCTCAGTGCAGGGGGTTGGACTGGATGAGCTTTAAGGTCGCTTTCAACCCAAACCAGTCTGTAATTCTACCTTTCTCTGCAACGAAGACACAACTGTGCCCAGAAAAATGGCACTGGCCATTTGGTGTTTGCTACAACAAAATGACAGAAGGAGATCTAAAGGAGTAGCTTGTTTGGTGAGGTGCCAGAAATCAGATTCCTAATACACCTCTGAGCACCTGCCAGCAGCGAGAGGAATGTGATGGGCAACTCCCTGCCGACCTGGTCCCCTGGGGAAGAAACCCACAATGTGCACAGCTAATGGTGGGGTGGGGGGGACTCAACTCTTTAACAGTACCAGGGAAGCCCCCCACCTGAGTGAACCTGAAGTGTAAAGCAGTTCAGCTGGAAATTCAGTTGGTGGGAGTGGGGAAGATGGGAAGAGGCAACAAGATACTTAAGTCCTGAGGAAAATGGTACGAACCCAAGTGCGAGTACATTATCAGCAGGGCAAGAGGGGAGCCAAGGGAAAGGGGGGGGACAGCCTCACACAGTGCTGGGGAGAAGGGGAGAGAGCAATATGAAAAAAATGAATCACAGGTAAAAATCCACGAGCACAGGAGCATCAGCTGAGGCAAACAACATTGGACAGGGTAAGAAACATCAGAGAGCAGCTCTAGCTCTAGGCTATAACCCACACCATCTGGAAGGAATGTTTCAGGGCAGATGGGAAGCAAACTGAGGGGGGTGAAACTATCCAGGGGTGAGCTGGTGTTCCCGAGTCCAGGCTATCGCAGCTGCCAGCAACAGGCACGATACAGCCCTTAGTATCATTTAGTTTGTGGTGCTAGCGAGGAGCTGCCTGCCACGTTAGAAGATGGCACTTCGCTGTGTCTAGACAGTGTCTCAGAGCCGCAGGCAGAAAGCAAGGTCAGTCTACAGCATAAAGCCAACAGGGTGAGGAAGAGGAATCCAAGAAGTAAAATTAAAGCTGTCAGGTAAAGCAGCTGAAGACCAGGAAGTCTGTGGTAGGATGTCTAGGCTCTGACATCTCTGAAATGCCTCAGATTCCATGTGTAAAAGTGGTCAGGAAATTAGAGGAGGATTGAAGTGTGACTGAGAATAAAGGTATGTGGAAGAGGGTTAGCACCTGTTAAGATCTGGAGGAGCTTTTGGAATAGCTGAGTCTACACAGGAATGAGCTTCACTGAAATGAAAACAGAACCAGTTCCCTGGCACTTCAGGAGACATTAAAGGAGATGCCTTAAACTAGAGACTGGGGAGAGTCAGTACAGGAGAGGTTCAGGAGCACACCTTCTAAGAGTTAAGCCACTAGAACTCTGTTGTCTTAGGAAAACAGTAGGGAAGAATTCAACAAAATTCAGGTATGAAACAGCACAGCCTCAAGGAGTTGAGCCAAATTTAAGCAGAGTGCAAAAACCGGGCAATGAGGTCAAGACAAACAGACCTGTGCTTCTAGGGTAGAATTCCCCAAAATAAAGCAGAGGAACTGAAAAGCCAGGATGAATAGGTGTGCTGAGTAACAACATCTTATAAACTTGATCTAAGCAGATTATGAGAGGTATCCTAAATTTCAGAATACACGCTTTGTAGGAATGCTGAAATAGGTTGAGCTAGTGAACAACATGTGCTATGTTCCAGGAAAACGTGAAGGGAAAAGCATGAGGCCGAGGGTTCCCAGCATCCACAAGCAATGCAGAACGTGCACGGACTCACATCCCAAGCCTAAAGAGAGCTGGGATAGTGCCAACAGGCTACGCTACCAACCCCGGGAGCCACAGTAACAACATCCACAGGGGCTGGAGGAGATGCAGAAAGGCTGTGAGGGCAGGAACCACCATGGGACACTTGTGTGGTTTCCACATAAAACACATTAAAGCATCACGATAATGCAGGAGAGAAAGGCGACCTTACAGATGCAATTAGCTGCTTCTTCATCCTACCAGCCAAATAATGCAAGTGTATGGAATTCTTCCTAAGCTGCTCCAGAATAGAACAACTGGAAACTCACTTGGTTACAGTATTCATCACACAACAGAATTCAACACTAGTTTTTAAGGGAATAAGCCTCCCACGACAGTAATAGCAAGTTGTGGAAAAGGAGGAGGGGGGAAAAAAAAAGCTTGGAGATGATATGATGGTTATTTGAACGTGCTATTTGATGGCAAAATGCATCATGAAGATCAGAAAGAGCTGGCAGAGTTAAACAGTAAACAAAAGGATTTTAGAAATAGAAGGACATCCTTCAAAGAAGGGAAACATCTCCCAAGGACATGAAAGACGCAAATGCACAAGTGGATTTAAAAAATGGCAACAGCAACAAACCAGTAAAAAAGAGACAGGTGGTGCAGTTTTTGAGAAATGACCTGCTAAAAGATTAAAGCTCTGAAGACCTTTTGCAAACATCTCGGAGGTATCAGCCCGGGCCTGAAATTGGAGGTGGAACAGATCAGCAAGGTCACGGCAGCAAATCGGAACTGTTTGCGCTGGTGTTCAGCAGAAGAGCCCACGAAGGAGCTGCCAGACCAGGCTGTTTTCCAAGGGGCAGGGCACGAGAAGAGATCACCGTGGAAACTTATTCAGGGGAAGTTTTAGAACAAGCTACTAGGAATGAGGAGTAACTAATCACCAGGACTAGACAGCACCCCACACTTCTACAGCCAGCCAAAGGTGCAGGTGAATGATTAACGGAGATGTGTGAGCTATTGCTGACATTGGCTTGGGCACCAGAGGGATGAAAGGTGGCAAACACGGTATCAGTTTGGGAAAAAAAGGTCCCTGGGGGTGAACGTGGGAAACCCTGGAGCCCAACTCCTGTACAAAGCAACGGGCTGTCCTGTTACAGTCGGTGCAAGGGTAAATACAGCGCACTTGGGAAGAGTCAACACGGCTTCTGTGGAGGGAGGTCACGCATCACCTATGGAGAGTTCGCTGGAAACATCACTGAGGCAGCAGGTACAGCTTGTGGGGCCGACTGGAGGTGGATTTTCTGGAAGGGTTGTTTTGAATTGTGTTTCCCTCTTTTTCTTTTTTTTGTACAGAACTCCAATGGTCATTTTCCACCACAAAGGGAGTACTGAGGAGAACCATCCTTGTCCCTGTGTTGTTCAATAAACTCACGTGTCACGTGAAAAGTGATGAACAGCAGCGACGCAACGTGGGTTGTGGAGGGATGGCCTGAAACACTCCTGGAAGCCTGCTGACCCAGAGCACAGGGTGAGACATTGTGAGGTTTGATCCCAGAAAGACATGGCTAGAACAACACAAACACCTCCAAATGGCACAGCCACACCGCTGGAAAGGACCGAGGAAGTGTCTCCTTACCATGAAGGTAACAACCAGTCCAGGCTGCAAATCCATGGGGTTTATTGCTAATGGTCTTCCCAGACTTATTGTCTACGGGTTCGCATGGCAAATGCGGACAAAGAACAGCAATTATCCCTTTTCCAAAGAAAGCTAAGGGTAGTACTGAAGTTTGTAAAGAATTGTAATAAAATAAGACAAAACATGAACTGAGCGCTCACAGAAACGAGCGGGAAACATCAGCTGTCTAAACCAGTAACACAGAACTCCAGCCAGCTTTCATCCTCGTCGAGTCAAAAATAAATAAAGCCACAACTGTAAAAAGATCAAAGCTAAACCCAAACATCAACACCGAAGGAAAGGTGAGTGGTTATTTTTTCTTTATGACAGAACTACATGTGCTACGGCCAGGATGAAACCACTCCTATCTCAGGCAGCCCGGGCTCACCAGATGGGGGAACGCAGGATGTGCCCATTTCTCTGGGTATCCAGATCACTGGAGATGTGAGAGCCACGCAGAGATCGTGAACTAATTTTATTATCACTGTATGCTGAAATAGGATACTTTTATCAAGACCGAAGGAGTGGTCATTATATGCTTGTATTGCTCTAATTTTATGATGGCTGTCGCCAGGAAGAAGATAATAGTTTCCAGATAAGGACATCTCAGAACAGACTTGAAAGACAACGAACAAAGCCATTACCTTGGAGTATCCTGTCTTGAACGACACTGTTTTGCCAGTGCTGGGAAATAAAAGATAAAAGGACTATAAACAGTTAAAAAGTAACCCGATTCCTGTGAATAGAGGCAGGTGGTAATGATCAAAAGCCAAGGCAGGATTTAAAGACGCACTCCCCGAAGCAGCAAGAGAGAACTGGTTTCTGAGTTGCACAAGCAAATTACACCACCTTTGAGATCTCAATGCGTGCAGGAAGCTGTGACCTGCCAGGATCCCCAGGTAGGAACTCAGCAGATGGAGGAAGGCAAACCCAGGCCTGCAGCCAGCTTGCTGCTGAGGTTTGTTTCAAGTTCTTTCTTCCCTGGTTTGGTTGGAAATAAAACATCTGTCTTTAGAGAAGTTAGTTAATTACTGTGTGTCACTGGCCAGGAAGCGAAACACAGATGGTCAATTAAGTTGAACTTTCTGAACTAGTCAGAGGGAACCACATCCCAAAAATCCAGCAGTGGAGAAAGCCCGACTGCTCTCCAAGACTCTACCTGGAGCAGGCACCTACAGGTTGTGCACTCCAAAACCGAGCAGTTCAGGGAAATGATTTTTATTTGATATCCTTAAATAAACTCTGCAAATGCCATCAAAGTCAGGCTGACAGTCCAAGAGCAATGATGCCATCGGTATGGCCAAGCAGGAACTGGAAATCAACCCCCAGGTCTAGCATTTGCTGCCTGGATTCTTGTGGAAGAGAGAGGGGAGCAGGCAGCAAACTGCAAAACTCCACCAGCGTTTCCCCAGGCCAGTGTGCCTGAGGTTTCTCACAGTCTCCACGAGAAACTGGTGACCTGGAACTGTCTGAAATATAGGTGATGGGAATGCCTTTACTGGCCATGAAAGAGAAAAGACTGGGGAATACCAGTCGTTAAAGAAAAGGATTACAGAGAGTGCAGAAATTAATGTCTGTCAAAGCTTAATAAAATCCTGTTGGCTTAATGCCATCCGCTGCAATGAACGCACAGCAGAGCTTCTCCAGGAGCTCCTGTGCTGCTCTTCTCCAGGAGTAGAAGACAGGCTGGAATCACCAACGTGCTGCTCAGAAAACCTTCCAGAGATCTCCCCTCCAAAGACCCGCTGGCAAGGGACTGCCTCCGACACCTGAAATGCTGTTGTGATGGGAGAACCCCACCTCTCTGGGGATCCACCTCAGTGCAGCACCACGCTCCTGGGGAAGGAATTTTTCCCCCTCCCATGTCAGAAGAGTTTCACTCCGTTCCCTTTGTAAACACCATTCCAGCAGCTGTAGGCTACAAGCAGATCACCCCTTGGCCTCTCCAGCACCAGGCTGAACAAGCCTCGCTCATTGCCCAGACTTCTGAACATCCTGACAGGCCTCCACTGGCTCACACCCAGTTTCTCAACAGCATTGAATAGCTAACTGACTTTCTGGAAACTTTGTGGCTTTCCTTTCAACCGTTTTAGAGACAATGACTGACCAGAAAGATGGACAGTTCCTCGAAGACTCTCAAATGTCTTCAAGGATGACTTATAGCCACCACATTATAAAGCACCTGAGACAGCATTTACAGTTGCTGCTAGCTCTGATGTTTGGGCTGTATTCCTTCTCCAATTCCACAACGTGAAGGCAGAAAGAAAGGGGATCTGGCTCGAATGATGATCTGCCCGAGGGTTGTCAAGGGCAGGAAGGAGGATTAAACGGAGTCTGACTCACCCATTGCTCTGCACAGGGATTGTGAAGGGAAAAAGGTAAGGAAAGAGGAGAGCGGGCAGAGCCTGGTGGTGAAAGACTCACTTGTAATTGTTGTTGATGTCGGAGACGCGCCAGACGTTCTGCAAGTCAAAGCCCATCCTCACCAGCTCCATCTCAAATCGGTATTTCACATGGTCTCCTAGAGGAAGGGAGCACAGGACATTTACATTTCATTTCAGCAGAACTGATGAAATCTAAACATATTAGTGGCAGCTCCATAGCAACAACCAGAGAAGCTACAGGACAGCTGGAGGGTGGGGATCTTGCTTCAGAAGCCAACAAGACTTGTATCTCATGGGGGTTCCTCTGCTTCTTTTGCCAAGTCCGATTACATCTCAGTCTCGGGGCCCAGAGCAGCCTGGAAGCAGCCTTCTCACATCAACGTGGGAGTGTGGGGGGGTTAATTTAATCCATTTCTGCCCTTTTAACAGGGATGGCTTCCAAAGTGGATTGTCAGAAACCTCACAGCAGAGGAGTGCTGAGCACCCACCCCAGGCAGCTCCTCCTTCCAGACTGCTCTTGGAGGCAGACTCAGGGTTTGCTCTCTTACATTTTAGCCTCGCCTTACAAATACTGGATGACTTTGTTGCTTGAGTGTCAAATCTTGTTAATAAATAAATACTGCAGAGCTCCTCACCTCATTCATATCCTGCAGCGACAGTTTTCACAGGTAAGTTTATTTCTACTCCAGAATAATACTTTCTAAAGAAAAGACAGCAAATAATCTCCCAATTCCTGGTGTCTGGGACATGGTAAACCCACAAAGCTTACCTTTTCTCTCCCAGCTTTGTTCTGGTAGCTCTTTCAGCTGTACTATTCAACCCCATCCCTCCACCCCAACCTGTGTTTGGACATCTCATTCAGGCTACTGCTTCTCTCCTCTAGTATCAGCACATTTTTAAGTCTAAAGACAGGTTTGTCACTCACTTTAATCCCCTTTTACTCATGATGACGCTGTTTATAAAGACAAAGCAATTGCAAGTGAACTTTGTGTTCCCAGAGGAGGGAAACTCCCAGTCCACACGAGGGCACCACTGCAATTCTGCTTTCCTCTTTATGGATTCAACAACTAGATCTGTGCCCCTGTAAGGATGAGCCAGACACCTCCAAGACCTGACCAGGGGAATGTCTCGGCATCTCAAGGTGCTGGAGGAGAGGTGCAGATGGACTCAGGTTAATTATGCTGCCTGAAAGCCAATGTTTACTATCCAGAGACAAGACTGCATTTCATTGTCATCATGACAAGAGTATTAAAATATGGGACATTTTCTTCATTCACAAGGAGAAAGGGAAAACTGCTTATGTGCTGCTGGCTCAGAATGCTCCTCACTGTGCTTATTGCTATTATTCCTTTTACTGTGTTGATCCAGCCACATCTGGCCATCTGCTGGATCTTGAGGCCAGGCACAGGATGCCCCTCAGCAAGATGAACTTGGGCTATGGCTACAGTAGAGCTTAAGACAGAGGCAAGCATCAGTTTAGGAACAAGTTCAACTGCATTGCAGTGCTTCTGGACAGAGAAGCAGGAAGATGACGGGCCAGGAGCTTACCTGGACGGCAGAGATGTGCGTGTTGATCCTCCTCATCAACACAGACTCCCAAGCACCACGCATGGTAGGCAAATGCAAAGAGGTCCTCAGGCTTAGCAGGGCGGGCGATGGCTCGATTCAGCCTCTTCAGCCACTCCTGGCACTGCTTAAAGGTGGAAAAATGGCACCTGCAAACCCAAATGCAAACCATCCTCAGCGGGTACATTCATCCAGCCAAGACAAGATGCACAGAGAGGGAGCTCTGCTCCACTTAACTGGGAGAAGGAGGAAAGTGCCAAGTCTCAGTAACCTTGGCCACGAACAGCTCAATTCCAGTGGCAGCCAAGGGAGGCACCAGCGCTGATCACAGCAGCTGGCATGGAGTGGTATCTACCACTGAGCAATAAAACAGATACCTGATCACTTTGGAGTCCTTGCAGACGATGTGAAGCTGGAACATATCCCGACACTCCACGCTTTCCATCATCCTCAAAGGCACCTGCAAGGGACAGATGTAGGGCATGGCAAGATATTCCACATGACACAGCAGCCCTGCCCGCCGGCCCCTCGCACACAGTCACGGCTTCGTCAACAATCGTGAGCTTCTAATTCCAACTATAAACCCACTCTGAGGTTTATGAAGCTTCATGACTCAGCGTAGAGCCTCCTTCAACCAGAACTATTCCAATTTCTATTTCTATTCTGTCCCTGGGCAGTCTCCCACCTGGGGCCAGTTACTGACTAAACTGCATCCAGACAAGCGCAGGTAACGGAGCCAAACAAAAGCTGCAATAAAAGATGGCAAGCCAAGGCAGCGAGAGAAAGCCTCAGGCTCTCACTGTCCGACTCTCAGCTTCTGGTTTCCAGGTAGAAGGAGCCTCATTAAATCTGGCCTGCAAGAGACCTTAACATGTCTTAAACCTGCTAAGTTTAGTGCTTGAATTTAAAAAGAACAGCAAAAATCCTAATTATCATCCAAAGGAAAACCCCATCCACACACCAAATTGCAGCAGCAAAACAGCAACTGCACGACCAGCAGCAACTAGTGACAGCCTCTTTCAGGAGAGACAGTTCCCACTCTGCAGCAATGTTTATGCCCCAGCCCCGAAAGTGTGAGAAATGATGGTTCAAGCAGCAGGAACAGGCAGATCCAGACTTACATTGATCACAGAATCCTTGAATTTGATATGAAGCCGGTAGTTGGAGATGGCGATCACAGCATCATTTGCATGGCCGAGATACTCCACTCCCTCGCCCTGCAACACAGTGAATGGGACCTGGAAGGGAGACATCACTAATTCAAGACGCATGCAGAGTACTTTGTGCACCATAAATGCCAAGAGCCACTCTCCCGCCTGCCTCCGCAGCGCATCTCCTGTGGGAAATCATTCACAGCAACATGCTCTTCGTGCACCAGGAGCAGACAGCAGCACGAAACAACACCAGTACCCATTGCCCAGCCCCACCAGATGGATCTTCTTCCAAACCACTGAGCACTTCCCGATGCGTAGTTACTCGCAGATGAGAGGTGTGACCACAAATGCTACACACACCAACCATGGTGAGAAGGCCCCAGCAATGCTGGGAGGGCTGGAACCCCTCTGCTGGGAGGCCAGGCTGGGAGAGCTGGGGGGGTTCAGCCTGGGGAGACCTTCTGGTGGCCTTTCAGCACTTGAAGGGGCCTGGCAGAAAGCTGGAGAGGGACTTTTTACAAGGGCTTGTAGTGACAGAATGAGGGGTGATGGTTTTAAACTGGAAAAGAGGAGATTTAGAGTAGATGTAAGGAAAAAGTTTCTCATTGTGAGGGTGGTGAGAGCCTGTCCCAGGCTGCCCAGAGAGGTGGTTGCTGCCCCATCCCTGGCACCATCCCAGGTGAGGTTGGCCGGGGCTCTGAGCACCCTGCTCTGGTTGCAGATGGCCCT
>JANHFX010014818.1:0-38472 GCA_027560015.1 Chloroceryle amazona | reverse complement strand
CCTACGGGGGGAGGTCGCGGGAACACGGAGACAGAAAGCCTTGAGCAGCCCCACAGTCCGAAAGCCGAGGATATTCATCAGTCCATCTCACTGTGGGGGACCAAAGGTATTTACTGCACGCGTGCACTTCAGGGGCATTCATTTTTCAGATGGTCCTCGGATAAAAAGGCCGGGTTGATTTTTCTCCTCTTCCCCACCACGGATGAGAAGGTTCCTCGTGTTATTTACTTGCAAAATAATCCCTTCGTTTTGCACAAAACCGCGAAACAAGCCACACTCGAGGCTGTTACATAAGAAGCTGTTACTGACGCCTGCTTGTGAGCAATTCAACCTTCACAAAAGGTGGGACAAAATCGCTTTAGTTACGGTAAGCTGCCAACAGACTGAAAGAATATGAAGAAAACTTGCTCAGGGAAAGGTCTTTAAAATGATACCCCTTCACTGCACAGGCCTAGGCAGACATTTTCCATCAGGGAGTTCTGGGGATGGACGTGTCCTTCCTCAGACAGACAGATTCTGCTGCTACAAACAAACAGAAGGATGGAGCAAAGACAGGAGAAAGAATTAACTCTCACTGGAAACGTTTCTGCACAACAGCATTCACCAGCTGATCCTCATCTACTATCAAGCCTGGACAAAAGCCTCCCATTGATTCCTGGACACAGGCAGAAATCAGGGTTAATTCCAATTAAATCCATGGCATATCCGTGGTACAAACAATGGGCAGAATCAGACTGTTCTACATCATCAGTTTCAAACTTTTCAGCTTTCTGTATTCATCAGTGCCCATTGAAGAGGAGGAGATGTGCCACTGGAAAAGTATCAGCTCAAACTACAAAAATAAAAGCAATGACTCTAAAATCAGGATGCAGCAACATGCTACTTCAGTATAGATGTTATGAGCAATGACATTTCATTTATTTCTGTAGCTCTGTCTGGCATACACATAACCAGATCCAAAATAAATTCAACTGTAACTTGTGCTTTAGCACTTCTTTTACCCTTCATGAGCATCCCATAAACAAAATCTATCCCAGATAAAGCTAAATTTAGCATGAAATGGGCTTGTTATCCTCCACCTATAGGGCTAGAAAAACTCATCCTTCGTCTGATTCTGCAGATGCTGAAAATAAATGTGGTGCCTCTTTCCCCAGCTGACATTGAGCTCCCTGCTCTGAGATGTGGCTCAGCGACACAGGGATAGCAGAGAAGGGTTGCAGACTCACACTGCGCTGTGATAAAAATAAGCACCTTGCAGCACAGCACTGCTGCGGTGAGGTGACAAGTCAATCGTAACAGAAATAAACTTCCCTGCCTCCTTCCAAAGGAGGACCCAGCTACATAATGTGCAACCACCACATTAAGCCTGTGCTGAAAAACAATTTTTCTTAAAGACTCCTGCTGCAGCTCTGGTCCAGCACAACCCCTTGGTACCTCTGGGAACAGGGGGGGAAGATAAACACAAGCTCCAGAAGATACCTCCGGGCTTCTCGCTTACAGTAATGGAGGTCTGGCAGATGGGTGAGCTTCAACAGCACATCTTGTTTCTATGTTACCGATGTCCCTGTATGACACTCGGAAAATGCCAGCACTGTCTGCAACTGCCCTGAGAGTAATGAGGAAAAAAATGGTTCAGAATTCTTCTGGAGCTCTTAATGTAGCTGAATTCACTATTAATCACCTTGAGCATAATCTGTTATCCATAAAATTAGCCCCACACTTGAAAGCCACATCTTGAAAGAACTCTGTGTATATAACATAGGCACATACATAATGCACATAACATTTACATATTTATTTTAAGCCTGACATGGTACTTGCACTAACTGCTGCTCAATACCATTGTTTTATTTGGTCAGACCTCCACTGCTGGATGACTTGAACAGGTACTTTTCGAGGAGGGGTTTGTTTTATTGACTGTGTTGTCAGCACAAAGCAGGAGACGGTTGTATTGTGTCCCATTAGCTTACTGCAGCACTCTGCACTCATGAGCAAAGCACCTACTAACACCCCTGCAAGAAATCACTATAGAATATGTAACACCAGCAGAAAGCACAGGGACAGAAGAAAGCCCACGTTCCAGCAGGAACAACCTTTGTATAAAACATCCTGGCCGGGCTGTAAACTGAAATAACCTAATAAAAAGAACAATGTTTTCTGTGAAGACCCAAACATAACATGAGTTTCAGCTGTCAACATCCTGAGTAGTCTTAATCCAGGGGACTCCAAGCTGACCCATCTCGGAAGCTGATAAACACAAGCCTAGTGATAAGACGACATTTTCGAAACAGCAGGTCCCAGCTTCACTACAGTTCTTAAGCCAGACATGGACTCTAAATGGCCTTTACATAGGGCTTGAAAAAACAGGCATTGGGATGTCTTGGCTAATCCACATTCTCCTAAATTTATGTGCTAGTACTGTGCACACCTGGGCAGGCAATGGTTGTAAATAGAATAAAATAAAATTGAATGCTCCAGTCCCCAAAATCCGCAGCACAGACCCACAACAATGGGCAAAGAAGCTGAAAAGTTCTGTCTTCATTAACAAAATAGAACACACTTTTACCTTCTGCAGTTGATGCATTATTACAAGACTTCATGAGACTAAGGAGATCAAACCACCTCATTTCAAAGCATTCTTTAAAATATATTGCATAATTTGAGGGTGGGAGGTTTGGCATTGTCTTCAAAAAGAAAAAAGGGCTTCAAGAGAGAATTGGCTACCAGGAAGAGTATTTTCTCAGATGATTTTCAAAGGCAATATCCAGGGGTCAGACCTTTTGTATTTACTTTCATAAATAAACCATATTTGCTCTGCTTGTTTCTCAGATAATAGAAAACAAACAGCTTTATTCAGACCATCTGAAGAATGAATTCATTCTAAAAAAATTCACTGGCTACTTTTAAATGCAATTCACTGAACATGCTAACACTATAATCACTAAAATTCTGCCATAACCACACATCTGGAATTACTTCCTAATAGTGACATTTATCTTAAAAGTAAACATTATTTTTCAAGAGTTACTATTCTTCCATGAAACATGCTAAGCTGTAGTTAGTTTCACATTACTTTTACTATCTAGGGATTGTCAAGAGGTTTTTATGCTGTTATGATTGAGGACAATATATTTTGAACAGCAATCCCCAAATGGTCTCATTGCTTATGTAAATAGACTATTCCCCAGCTCAGGCACAGTTCAACTATTGCAGTTTTTCTGCCAGTTAAGATAAATTGTGTACAACTGAACGGCTGTGAGAGGACTGAAAAGGGGATAGACACTTCCATCTCTAGGTTACTAGAGCACATGGGTTCAGAGACAAGCATAAGCACAACCACTGCCACAAAAAGAAGGTGTCTCCATTTCATACATGTAGGCCACATACACCAAAGAAACCAAAATTACAAACCACCTCTTCTCTGGTCTCTCTGCAACCAAGGCTGAACAAGGGCTGAACAAGCACAGAAATCAATTACCATTTTGCAGGGATTCCAACTCTGTAAACTTTCACTCCCAGTACATACTACTGCTCTCCTATTGATGACTTGACCAGGGTAATCAGTACAGCTCTTTAGCAACAAACTCACTTTAGAGTAATTATTATTAAAAGGACAAAAATCTAGTTAAGAAGCAAACGAACTTTGAATTTATTCTGAGCAATATTCAGCTCCCTCCTAACAACAGCACAAGAGACATTTAATATTTAAAATGTCATTTTAAACCCATATTTCAGCTGAAAAATGGAAATTCTTGTGAGCAGTCAGCATCCAGCCACATCTTGTATCTCCATCAGGGTGAGATTCTCACAGGAAGGAAACTGGCCCTATCACAAGTCAATAGTGGTACCTTTGGAGAAGCCCAGGGATGTATGCAAAATACCATACATATTCAAACACCTCATAAGTCAAAGTGCAAGCAGTTTAGAAATACTAGTGAGAAACTCAGAGCTTTACAGAACACCTGAAATGAAAAAGGCCTAACCAAAAGGCTTAGAAAGACAGGAAAATGTGTGTCTCAATTCCACCCACTTCTTAACCTGAAGCCTAAGGAGCTGTTTTCCAGCCTGTCTCCAAGCTCAGCCCAGAGACCACTGCTTTGTGTGGTATCAACTGCAATGTGGTCTTTAGAGAACGCAGCTTCCCCTGTCCTAACAGGGCAGTATGGCCAACACTTGTCACTTACATTTGGCATGTTGTTTCAGCTGCTAAACCAATTATAAAATAAGTACTGATATGGCCAGGCTTTAACTCCCTCGCCCTCCAATATCCCCTCTCTTTTGTGTGCAGGGTCTGGCTTCCTTCAACAAACATAACGTCACCATTTCTGCATTTTCCAACCCAAGAATGCTGTCTATTTTATCTCTGCTTTCCTTCTTGTTTCCTGATTCAACACACCGTCTGGTGGTTCTCTCTTCCTGACTCAACATACCTCCTTTACAGTATCCCAGGGTTCATTAAGAAGAGTGTGGCCACCAGGTCAAGGAAGGTTCTCCTCCCTGTCTGCACTACTGAGATCACATCTGTTGTACTGTGTTCAGTCCTGGCCTCCCCAGTTCAAGACAGACAGGAAAATACTAGAGAGGGTCCAACATTGCTACAAAGACGATTAAGGGACTGGAACAGTCCTCCTGTGAAGAAAGGCTGAGAGCCCTGGGGCTGTTTAGCCTGGAAAAGAGAAGACTGAGGGATCTTATGAATGTTTACAAATACCTGAAGGGTGGGTGTCAAGTAGAAGGGGCCGGTGCCCTGTGATAGGACAGGAGGCAATGGTAGCAAAGGGAAACACAGGAAGTTCCACCTCAAGCCGAGGAAAAATTTCTTCCCTGTGAGAGTGACAGAGCCTGAAACAGGCTGCCCAGAGACGTTGTGGAGTCTCCTTCTCTAGAGACTTTCAAGACCCACCTGGTTATGTTCCTGTGTGGCATGCCCTAGATGTTTCTTCACTGGCAGGGGGGTTGGATGCAATGATCTCCAGAGGTGCCCTACCATTCCATGATTCTATGGTGATGACTTCTGGGGCTGGCCATGCTCTGGGTGGAGGCCGAGAGCTGAAACCACCCTGAAAGGTCATAGGAATGGGGTAGACAGGCTATGCTACTGGGAGTCAAATGCCCCGACCCTTCAGGAATGCACAAACAAAGCAAGACTGAAGTCTCTTTATTCCCAGGGCAGGCTGGAAAAGCATGCAAAGGTCATTAAAATCATGCAGCCTGTCCTTCACAAGCGAGGTCTACTTCTCTCATCACTGACAGACAATAATATTTAAGCCAGCAACCAGGGAGTTAAGAGCAGTTTACAGGCTCTTATTTTTATTTTGAGATCCCCAGGATATCACACTTTAGCTGGGAGACTGGTACATATTACATAAGCATTGAAACAACTTCCAAACGTGTTTGTGCTGTTCACTGTAAACAAAAATAGAGCTCACTGTACTGGAAACCCAAGTGTTTTCAGCAGGGGTGACTGTTGCACACCTGCAACAAACATACGCAACACCCAGGACAAAGACTCAAACTACTCCAGCAAATGCAGCGCTTAAAACAAAGCATTTGGTGTCCCAGCCACTAATAATGACAAACGCAGTACTTAGCAAACCTGAACCAAATCTCTATTGCAGACCTTTCAGCCCCAGAAAGAATCTTTAAAAATCTTCTAGTCTGATTCTCTCCACATCTAAAGCTACAAAAATTCACCCAGTTTCTCATCTACTATCCAGCAAATCTGGGTTCCAACATTTTTCCCCTGAAGATTCTAGAATAAATTAATTTCTATACAGGGTCCAAATCTGCCCTCTGCAATCTGAGGGAGTTCCACCCAGCCAAGGATGCAATCCATAATGTGCCAACAATATTTGAAGGCCCTCCTAAAAACAGAGGAGGGGTGGTGGAGGAGGTTTCATCCAAGATCAGGCACAAAAACAGATTTGTGGAGTGAGATTCTCCAAGTTCCTACATTTCCCTAAGGAGCACCCCAGATTAGATACTGACTCTGAACCATCAACTAGAGAAGTCCACATCCCTCCACTGACTACATAAAACCACGAAAGGACTAAACCAGGAAAAAAATGAGACGTTTTAGGTGGAAAGAGACATTTTTTTTGAAAGAAGTTAATGAAGAGGAGTAAAAAAGGCAGAACTAACCACTACCACACATAACACTAAAGGGTGGAGTAAGCACCAAATCCCTCCTGGGACTGCCTTTTTCACTGGAAGAATGTAAAACACATTTTGTCAAGCTGCTAAGGAGAGGGAGGTGGGGAGGACTCTGGTTATAGGCTGCTGGCACACTTCTAGTGAGCAATATTCTTCTGTCTCTACTGAAAGGGAAAGTCTATGGGAATTCAGACTAAGAGTGGCTGGTGGCACCCTATGCACAGTTATGCACATGACATTCAGGAAGTTTGTGTTAATCAACTCCACATATTGAAGCACTAGTCCCAGTCTTAAAGAATACAATATCCTTAGTCAGTTCTTAAGCAAAATGCAGATTACTCAACGTCTTTCCTTGTGTATTTATGGCTTTCCTTCAGCAGCTGCTGATGGGCAGGCAAGGCTTACACAAGCTAAGTCAGGGCTAAACAAAACTTCGTAGTTTTGTAAAGAGGAAGGTACATCACAAGTTAGTCCATGGCTGATTAAGTGTGGTCCGTGGATTACACATGGCTTCACACTCACAAGCCACCTTTGGAGCCAGAGTGGCCAAAAGAGATGTAACTCAGCACCTAAAAATTTTTTTTTGTGAAACATCAGCCAGGCATTTTCTAAATCCCATAATCCTATTTTCTCCTTCTAATTAAGTGAATAAATTCCTGTAGATTTCAATTTTTGCAGCTCTAAGTCAACAGCAACTGCTTTTAAAAAACATTTCATAAGTTCACTTCATAAAAACATTTCATAGGGTCTTTCCTAATCCAGTTAGAGGCTGTCTGTTGCATTACTAGGGTATCTGGAGTGACCTGCTATACAAATGGCTTGGCTGGAAAAAAAGAAACTGAAAAGTAAAAAAGGAGCAGCAAAATCAAGGACTATGTATTCAGAACAGTGACGGGAAGAGCATCCCAAATGTTGTTAGGACTTTGTAAGAAAACCAATACATGTTTATGCACCTGCACACACTGATCTGTGGGGTCATCTGCAAGGAATTGGTGGCATGCCAGCACTTTTTCTGAAGAATACGACTGTCAGCAGGACAAGAGTCCTTCAACTTTTATAGCTTGCATACTTATTTTACTATGAAACAGAGAAAATTTTGACCATGGAATTGCCTGCATTTTTTAATAAATAATATCAAAAACCTTCTGATGGTGGTAAATTAATACAAAGTGGTTAAAATATGGGGAGATTAACAATAGGTTCAACGTATATACCACAAAGGGTGCTCAAAGCTGTAAGCTAAATGAACTCAACAAGAGGAAATCAACAGGAATTGAAATCAAAAAGGCTCCAGTTCAGCTCAGTCCCTTCTGTAGTTACAGGAAGGACCTTTCTTATGCAGGCTCCCACTATCAAGATAACATTTATTCTGATAAACTCTTTAGTTTTAACACAATTCAGATGTTTTGCAGTTGCAACAGAAGACACAAAGAGGCAAAAAGATGGCCATCTCCTCTGAAGGGACAACCGCCCCAGCAGACTTTTACAGAGATGTGCTGTGAAGATGGGACTCAGTTTCAAAGGAGGATTTATATTTGCAACAACTTTGTAAAGTTGTTAAAAGCCTCAGCATTTGGCCCTTCTCAAGCCTGATGATAGAGCAAGGCAAAGGTGTGCTTTCCAACCACCTCTACAGAATCCATTTGAAAGCACTCATGGATGATGTAAGCTGGCGGAGGGCACCTGGGACACCGCCTCACAGCCTGTCAGGAAGGAAAGCTAATGTATTTCAATAGCTAGCAAGATGCTTCTAAAGAAGCTACCAAAAAAAATTCCCTCCACAGTCACTGAGAATTTCAAGGACAATATTTAGTATTACCATATTCTACAAGCTCTCTGTGGGTTGACCTTCACCAAAAGAATGTGAAAATGCAGAGTAATTGACTACACTGGTATTTACCTTTTCCTTCACTGGAACAAAACAAGAAGGCTTTTTAAGAATTTTTCAAGTGCTCATGCAGAGTAGAGTTCCAATGAAAACCAGTTACCCATTTTCTGATCTCTACTCCCTCATGACACAGCTTACAAGAAAGAGAACACTGAGCTGTGGAAACCATCTGCACGTCAGTGATGGATTGAAAACCAAGATGCAGCCGCTGCATGAAGTCTATCAAACATTTGCTGCTTCTTTGGATGAAGGTATCACTGCCTGTGCTCAGAGAACAGCAGAAAAACCCTTAACATCTTGACCTTAGCCATGACCCTAACTTGGCAGGAAGTCCCAGACAACCTGAATGCCCTTGGAGACATCACTGTTTACTTTGACAGAGCTCCAGAACTAGTGCTCCATCAAACTGGCAGTGCCAGGTGGTATCCAGCCCATCACAGCCTGCTGAGATGCATCATGGAAATGGTACTGGCTGAAGTGTCTGGCTAACCTGGAACCTACAGTGAGATACTCCTTATGAAAAAATTTCAAACTCAGAAGCCACTCCATCACTCAGTAAACACTATGATTGCCAATATGAGACCATGTAATTTATAGCTACAAGTTTACATCTGTTATATTAATTCAAACAAAGAGAGCTACAGTCAAGTTTCTGGGGATAGGAAAAGGACTAGAGATACTGCTCAGTGTGTCTTCATCAATCATAAAGCCAGAACCAGAGATTTCTGCCTCACTTCTCTCTCCTACCCATAAGAGCTTATAAAGAAGTAACAGCCATGAATTACAAGAGGGCATTTGTTATGGGAGGACAACTGAGGCTGCCTTTGCAGTACAGGAATGCAAATGCCAACTCCAAGCTGTCTGCTTACAGACATAAGCACGCTCCTCCTCTTGTGGCCTCTCTCCGGGAACCTGAGATGTGATAGCTCTGACCTCCATACAGGAGGGGGGCTGCCAAGTAAACAGCCTTGAGGATTCCACCAGCCAACTGCGTGTTCTCTTGTACTGCTGTTTTCACTCTTGATTTCCACACCCCACCCTTCTCGGCCTTGTTATTAATGTATCTTCTGATTTCTTTGACAGTTAAATAATGTGGAGAGTCGACTTTGTGGCTGGAACCACTGGAGGTGAGAAGTACACACCAAGGGTACAGTCTGTACAGAGAACAGAAAACACTGCTGTCCCCAGCTCCTAAACACTATAAAGCTAACAGGCACTGAACAAAAAAAGGAGTACACTGAAGAATTATTTTTTGACCAAAGTAACACTTTCAAGCACTGAAACACGTTTGATACACTGGAACAAAATGAGAACACAAAAGGGTTTAACAGCCACTTTAAGCTAGAGAAAGAAAGAAGTCCATAGGACCCGGATAGCACTCAGATTTGGATGGACATCCAGGTTTACTTGCTGGGGAGAAACAGGGCAACACACAAAGCTCAGCCTGTTCAACACATGTTCAGCCGCTAGATGAGTGGTAGTGAACCAGAGTCTCTGCCTAGGCTCTGTGCAGTCTTCCCTTCCCTGGATCTCTGAGACCTCCTGGATCCCTCCCCACAGGGAGGGAAGGGAATGGCATGATGCCCACCCAGGTCATACTGCAATTCCTAGTTGAAGCAGAGCCAGGTGAAGGTGCAGCTCTGGGAGTCTGAGACCGCTCACAGCTCAGCAATTCACATATGCCAATGAGGAAGAGGACACAAAACCAGAGAGCAATCTCAAGATAAACTGCTTTACACCTAGACAAACCTCCTTGGTGCTGGAGCTTTTCATTGAAAGGCACGAACGGGATCCACCACTTCCAGCCAAGAAGGAGAAATTCAAAAAAGACAGCTTAGAGCCGGCCTCCTCCCTCATCAGCAGTGCTGGCTGGGGGGAGGCCACTCGATGACAGCTTCCAAGGCAGGAAGAATGAGACTGAGCTGTTCTGGCTCTGCCTCCAAACTGCAGAGAAGCAGTGGGAAACCACACCCAGGGAGATGCCTGGGGAGAAGAGGATGTTTTGTTGTGTGGGCTTTTGTTCAGGACTTTGTTTATTAGCAATATTTCACAGCCAGGCAGGCAGAGAACGGAAGCAATTTAAAGGGCTAGCCTATAAGAAATAACCTGCTGCTACACAGGCAACAGGTTTTGAATTCACTACCACCAAACAAACAAACAACAAAAAACAGATTCTGGAGGTGGGAATAAGGAAATATTTGCTAACATGCATCATAAGGCAACAGAAGGCAACACAGTTGAAGCAATGACTGGTTTCAGCAGCACACTAAGCTGCAGCACACTAAGCTCCAGCACCAGTCCATGAAGGAGCAACCCCAAACACCCAGAAATTCTCATTAAGAGGAGACATAAAACAGCGCTAGTTAATCCATGGCAATGCCCAGATGATCCATCTGCATTCACACCAGCACTTAGTCTGCGTACCAGAAAAGTCACAAGACCTCTCTAGCTGAGCTAGCTCTGCTCTAACCAGAGCTTATTAATCAGCTCAGTGAGGGCTGGACAAAGAGCTGGCCTAGTAAATAATTCCATTTTGGACAGTGTAGTCATCCCAGAGAAAGCTTATCAGACACAGCTCCAGAACAAGCATTTCCTTCAGATGCTGAAACACAAGTTACAGCCACAACCATGCAAAACTTTGCCTCTTGATGGCCAAACTTATTGCTACACTGGAGTATGTTATAAAACACAGTACATATTATAGCTGTTACTTCTTTAATGAAAATAAAGCCAGAATTACTAACAGAAGGGAGCAACTTTTGCTTTGGTGAGATTATGTGAAGGCAGTACTTAACTGCTGGGTAGGGTATACCAGCATTTCTTCAAATTCAGAACTGTTTGGAAAGTAAACTGGTAACACAGCAGAGCAATTTGATATTAAACAGCCCACTTGAAAACACCCATGTTAGAAATTATTCTGCAAATTAGCACTAACTGCAGCAGTTTCGAAGCAAGTTGGTCAGTGCATCCATCACTGATGAGCTGAGACGGAACTGCGCTGTCCCAGCACATCTCCACATGAAGCCTCTGAAGTGACTATATTCTCTGCCCCTCTTCAGGGGTATAACCTTGAAAGTATCTGTCTCCAAGTCCAAGTTCCTTCTCTCTTTACAAAAAGCCTACAGGTTTTTACATGGAGATACTGGGATGACAGGTGCCCCCATCAAGGCCTCAGACAAGGAGGGAGCAAGCCAATAACACACATGCCTCTACTTCAGCAGCATCACACTTTCACTGGCATAAACCTTGCAGGTGCAAGCAGTGACATGTACACAGAGTCCAGAGAGCACAACCCCAGCACCTGCAGATGCTGCAGCACTGAGCACAGGACTCCATTTCAGCACTCCACAGTCATTTCCCCTCCAAGGGATGAGGTCCTCTCTGTGCACATGCACATGTTTGACTTTGCAAAACCAGATCATGGCTGAAAGCTATTTGAAAAATAATCCTTCCCCAATAAGGAAAATGTCAGCAGTCATACAAGTAAAGCACCACCCTACATAGCGTACAGCACAGTTCTACCAAGCCAGCAAGATTTCCGGTGCAAGTAACCACACACAGATTGAAATGCTGGTTCCCAAAAAGAAGGAAATGTGTGTCTCATCCTCCCGAGAGGAAACAAAATCTCATCCGCCCCTTAGCCTCTTGGCAGTAGAATTAAGAGCACCACATCCACATTGGTCTCCTCACTTCGAAACTAACCTTTGGTGGGTTAGTGGGTACTAACCCGAGGAAGACAACAGGTAAAACTAAATACACTGCCTGCATCCGCCCACACCGAAGTTTTAAATGGACACCAGCTGTTAATTCCTTTCTACATTCTTCACATTTTTTTTTTGGCCAACTCCCCGACAAGAGTAACAGAAACCTTTCCCCTTAAAACTTTCATCTGATGCATAGATAAAATAGTCAGGCCTTTTCAGGAAAGGAAAAGAAATATTTATCATGATTGCCTTCATTCAGATGCATGCCTGTAGGTCTTCAGTACAGCCCTGCTCTTTGAAATGGGTTAAAGAGACTTACTGCCATCTAAATTAAGTCAATTTGTTATTCAGAGCATTTGTGACCAAACAATTTGAGATGCATCCTAGGTGGAAAATGCATGCAGGCCAAAATTTAAAACCGTGGGAAATAAGATGATGGATGTGGAGCAAAAGGCCCAAAAAGATACATCTTGCATAATCTGGGTCATTATTTGGGTTCTTTGAAGTTTCAACTATGGTGAGTGAGTGTTTTAGTGGAAATCCTTATGTGCTGCTTCATGCAAGGTAGAAATATTTATCATTTTAATATGAGATACAGTGATGACACTTGCCACATTTCTCATGTCAGCTTGCTAATACTTAGGGTACCGTCTTCTACACTTCTGCTCTTTCCATGAAGGGGCTAGCACTCATGCAGTTACCTAAATTGCCTTGGCTACTTTAAGAGGACCACCAGAATATTCCTTCCCAAAACTTCACAGCCAACGAAGCTGCACCCAGGGCAGCCAAGCTGCAGCAACACAACCCCCAGCCAGCTCTGCCCCAGCTGACCCAGTAAGCCTGGACCTTGGCTACACAACTGGCAAAGGATATTTCCAGGCATCAGGGTGAAGAGAAGGGCTCCCCAGCACCCTCTGCTCCCTAGGGCTAGACACACTGAGATCCCAAAGGAGCACCCAGAGCAAGAGGTACTTTCCTCTGAGGTGTGCATTATTCACAGATCTAAACATTTGAAGTAAAACAGGCAAATAAACAAACCAATGGCATTTAGCACTTTCAAAATATCTAACTATTGTTACTGGCACTTTGTTATAAACAGCTTCTGGCAAGACGTAAATAGGGCTTCATTTGCATACAACAGCTTTGCTAGCCTTGTACACCCAGGGAAAAGAAATGACTTTGCATCAAAAGAAAAAAAATAATTTGGACCATGAGCTTTTCTGCAAAGACCTCACAGGCCAACAGCACTATTGTACACAGTATTTTCACACTAAGTTCCCAAACCCCATCCTGTGGAAAAAACACTAGCAAGTACATTGTATTTCTTCTGTGAGCACTCAGTTTCAACTGGTTACCAACTGCAAAGCCCCAGACCTGCCTACAAATCCCACAAAGTGGCAATGTGCAGCAGCAGAAGCTGAAGAAAAACCTGCATATAAGCAATGGTATGTTAAATATCTGATTATTATTTCATTCTGATTTGAAGTTTTTGTCTGGGAAATAGATCCTCAGTTGGCACATCCCCAACCCAACAGCTGCATAGCTTTTCTACTTCCACAAACACTCTAAAAGTTAGCCAAAACCCTGTTTGTGCTGGCAAATCCCCAAGACTTTATTCTTATATACTATTAGTTCATAGTGAGAAATGTGCACGGGGGGGGCGGGTATCCAGAGAAGATAAATAATTGGGTGCAGATGTTGAAGATTTATGAAGCTCTGTACACTGGACAGTATCTTACATGTTTTTTCTACCACCTGTTTGCTCTTGAGTTTTTAATAAATTAACTATGCTATGTGCTATCCTTGAAGAATATTCTAGAATTCCTCCTTCAAAACCCAGCAACTTCTGATCTCCACTTGTCTCCTCTCAATAACAATCTATCTTCATAGTTCCAAACTCCCACTTGATATTCATTTCATATTTAAATAAGATCTTGGCTGTTGTTTTCATGATCTGGCAACTTTCAAATGCAATCAGACTGCATCATTCTTACTTCACATCCCAAAAACTAAACATGACACATCATGCCAAATCCCCAGCATTTAGAATTCATGATAAAATATTTCATCATCCCAAAGAAACTGTTCTGAATACCTAATAATTTTCACCACTTCGTTTGTTGTTTTGGTGTGGGTTTTTTTGTTTGTTTGTTTTTTTTTTTCTATTTACTGGCAAACCAGCATCTGCTCAGTGTCTCTGGGGACTGTTGCTTCCCCAGGATTATACAGATGTCCAAGCCTCATTAACACCAATACTCCAGTTAAGATGACTACAAAAGCAACCCAGTCCCAGCCAAGTTACAGAACTTTGATTCACTTAATTTTACTCTACAAAATATTTGGAATGTGCAAAGTACTGCATCTGACAGCAAATACTATGAAAGTAAAAACACAAGAAAGTCACTGCCATTTTTCATAACTGACATGTAATGTGAAATGGCAAAACCATTACATCAGTAATGTTTTCTTTCCACCAGAACAAAAAAAAAAACAAACCAACCAAACAAAAAAAAAAACCAACAAAAAACAAACACACACACAAAAAAAACACACAAAACAAAACAAAACAAACAAACACACAGAGCCAGCTAAACCAGGTACATTCACTTGGTTATTTTCCCAAGAATTTACCAAGAAATCACAAAAAAAGGTTACATTTCTGCAAGCAAACACCACGGACATATCTGCTCCAGAACTGGCAAGCAAGAAGCACCCTGGCTTGCTGCCCAAAGCACACCTTGACTTGACTTGGTCGGTCATCCTGACATTTCCCTTTACCTTCCCCACAGGCCACAGCTGCTGATAAACTCTTCCTGAAAAATTATTTCACCCTTCCCAATGATGTGGCTCACACAACACAGACTGTGTGAAGGTCATGACCTCATTACAAATTTAGATACTCAGTTCACATCTGTTAAAAAGTAGATCTGGTAAATTTGGAGGGTTGGGAAAAAAGTCTATGGAGATTAAGTTTTCGCTGTATCTCCAAAATAAACTTTATTCATCATGATTGTGCTTCTGGTTCAAAAAAAAAAAAAATCCCTACGTAGACAAGCACAGAAAAGGTGACTACAGGGTTTCCTCCTGTTCACCAACTTGCTGGTGCCAGAGATACACTGTTAGCACCACCAAGTACAGCCACCCCATCTCATTATTAAATGCAGGTCCAGAGACGCTGCAAACAGTATGTCGGTGGAAGCTGCCCAACTTCCCTTCCTATCCCAAGGAATTCAGATGGCAAAAAAAGTGATGTCAAGAACCAACAAGCACAGAAAGACTCCATTTTATATCATTAAGTGTTTCCCCCTGGATAGCAAGCCACATTTGCTGCTTCAGAAAGAAACTACCCACCTCCTTTGTGAGTAGAGAGAGGAGTAGAGAGAGGAAACACTTCCACTACATCCATTCCTTGAACAGTTTTTGCAACACCTTCTTGCCTTCTACTGTTTCCAACAGTTGGACTGGTGGCCTGAAATTGTCAAGCGGTTTGATCTTGTTGCTTGCAAGCGTATGTAACAAGTGGCTCAGAAACTGTGGAGGAGTGGTGCTGTTTGCTCAGAATCTGCACAGACCACCCAAATCTGCTCTAAATTCCACCTGCAACATGAAAGTAGAATTACACGGAATTTATCGGGGGCAGGGCATGTGCGTGTGAATTTGATTGAGTTTTATTTGCTTTTATCATCAGATTTGAATCTGACCAACCACCTCCAAGGACAAAAACACCACAGCGCAGTCTTCATGGCTAGTAGCATTCAGCTTCACTATAGCTCTGGTTTCCTGAGTCACACTCCCTGCATTCAGGGTCTCCATGGAAACCCTCCACCTTTCCCTCAATTTCAGAAGACCTTAGCACCTAAAATTGTCCTGGATTATGGGGATATGTGAAGCAATTCCCATACAGGAAGAAAGTGCAAGAGACATTTGCCACTGATTGCTTGCCTTGGATACTGAACAGACTGGTCCTTACATCATTATTTTACTTCATGTACCTGGAATAAGAATACAATATTATATAAGAAAACCGTACAGACAGTTTGTGGGCTGTACCAAGCATTCAGGCACTATGAATCAATTTCTATTCATTGACTGCCTCAAGATAGATGTGATCAACAGAAGAAATAATCAATCTCGGACTGTTTCTTGTTGCTCAGGCAACAGCTCAGAAGGTTTCCAAAACCAGCCAACTCTCAGACCATTTTCTTGGATTAACGGTGAGAAACAATTAAAAAAAATATATCAGCACAGTTACCGAATGCAAACCCCGAGGAAGGGTTACATTCCCAAGATACCAGCAGGAAGATGCAGAATCTGGCTAGTTACAAGGCAGAAATACAAATCCAGTGAGTGCAAAGCAAATACTTCCAGACTACAGCTCCCCATACTCAGGCTGAGTGATCATATCCATGTTTAAAATAGCTATATCTACCTGAGATAACCCAGATACAGTAACCCACTCAGATGTCACACAACACATCTGAATACAGAATTTGATATGGCAAATGCAGTTTTATGAATTATCCTGTAAAACAGCAGTATTGCCTCATTTTTTTAAAAAAATAAATAATCATGAATCAAGCTCTGGAATTGTTTAGACAATAACAATGGCAGGTGGTTTTCATTCTTCTATGCATATTTTAAGTATGACAGGGTGATATAGTCATGAAGGAACCCTCCCAGACAAACAATAGAACCTTACTGATGATATTTTCCAAGGAAAAGCTGGGATTCTCACATACTTAACATTTACACCCGCAGACTGGGGGACAGAGAAGACATAACAGCCCTGCAGCAATTTAGAAGTGCTAATCCTGATCATTTTCTACCTAATGACTGTTTACTATGCAGTCCCTTTAAATGCCTGGCAGCTCTCCAGATCCTCTTGCTTTTTCTTTCTCCTACAGATCCCTCTAGACAGCCATCTTGGGTGAAGAAAATCCTCCAGAGCAGAATGCTCTATGCCATCTTTTCAGGCTCTAAAAGCCTTGTTTCCCCTGGGAAATCCTGAACACTGTTTCACTTTCAAAGAAAAAAAAAAAATCTTAAAAGCATTGTCAAATAAGAGCACAGAAGAAAAAAAAAAAAAGAACAAACACACAAAAAAACCCCAAAAGTTCTTTTTTGAACGATTTCAAAACCTGCCATTGGTTTTACAGTTTTAAAGGCAATGGGACTAGTTCTGCAACTCCTACTAGAAACAGATTTTAACATATTGTACAGATCCATCCCATCTCTTCTTTCAAATGACATCCACTGACATGTACTTTAAATAGAACAATTATTTATGCTCAAACATCCTCACTCTTGATGCTACCCAAGCAGCTGTAGTCTGATGTTACTGTGTAGCTTGCACACATCTGGAGAAAGCCCAACCTGCCTCGTTACCAAAAATGCTAACAGTTCATTCGTGAAAGTGCAACACTACTGCAGGCTTCCAAAGACCGCACAAGCTGCACTGGCATTGCTGCCTCTAATATTCCCAGATGTCTCCTGGAGCCCCAAGTACCATTTCCTCAGCAGCACCCTGCAGCACCCAGGAGTCCACTACCAACAGTAGAAGTGAGAAGAAACACACAAAAGCGGAAGGAGAGCTTTAACTTAAAAGAACAGGTCAGTCCCGTGTCCCTTTGTGACAGGGAGGATGGTAACAGCCATTGCAGCTCCCAGAGAAAAATCTCTTAAGAGTGACCTTCACAAGGCTGTCTTGAAAATACAGCATGCAGAGACTTTTAGACACATTACCGATTTGGCATTTTAAATCGTATTAGAAAAGCAGTGCAATTTATCCTTCCCTGGCACAACTAAAATGCCTGTGTATACACAGAAATAAAGGGCGAGACAGCGATGGGGCCAACAGTTACTCACGTGAGGTGTAGTGTGCTTGATACACTGCAATCCCAGAAAAAACAGAGGCCCTCTCATTAACAGCACCTACACCACCAACAGATGGGAATGAACGGGACACACTCCGAGATTCCACAGCAGGCAGAATCCCTCCTTCCAAAACAAAGTGTTAAAGCTCTCTTTCTCTGTGCATCATAGAGTCAGATCTAAACTTGCAGATTTGAGCAAGGATGGTGGCTGTTACAGGAATAAACAAACCCACGACCAATGCAATGCACTGCAATCAATATTTTAAATGAAATCAGTCAATCCCGTATTCAAATCAGGTCAACAGTAATTAAAGCATCCTTATTTCGAATAGTAAACCCAGGAAACGCCTGGGTCAGTACATTTCTCAAAGTGGATATATTAATGGGAGTGTTTTGAAATGCATGATGCACTAGTAAGAGGCTTTAATATAAAGCTCAGGATTACACCCCACTAGCTTTTCCATTATTATACTCTCCATGAAAAAGCACGTGCTGTGAAGATAGAAAGAGGTTAAAACAAACCTCCAATCATTTCTCGTTTTTTTCTTTTTGAGAGGATACTGCTCTCAGTTTCTACTTGTGCTACACTTGGTACTTCAGTCAGACAGAATGGAACACTGAAGGTAGAATTTTATATAAAACATTACTATTTGCAATGACATCCATGACAACACAACACTCAGAAAGAAGCTTCAGAATTTCAACAGCGACAGTAAAATTGCTCCCTCTTGTTTCTAGAATGATCTCCTTGGTTGACTCCATCTTAACATGCTACCTCACCACACAACACAGCCATTTTAATTTCTGGATGACTGGAGTTTGCTTCCCCTGCACATCAGGCTCAGCTGTCTTGAAACCAGGAATTGCTCTGCATAAAGCACATGCAAGTGACGACAAAAAAAAATAATAAATTCAAGTGAAGCTAGAGGAAGTCGGTGAGAGGTAGACCTCAGTAATAGACTGAATACATAAAAATGCAGAATTTTTTTAGACTGTCTCTGGTTTCTTTTTCCAAACAGGCATCACAGGAAAAACTCTGCAATCTGGTTCTCTCAAGAGGGTAAAGATGAATGCAGGCTGTGTCTATGCTGCCTTTAATAACAGCCCAAGAGAGAAAGCTCAAGTTCCCAGGCCATAGGAGTGATAGGAGTGCTCCCATGGCACACACCGAAACAGAGGCTGGGCGTGCAGACACTTGTAGGCAATGCAGACATGGCGCAGAAGCGGCAGAGCTGGGATGCAAAGCTGTGAGTTTGCCAACACAACATGCGAGTCACACGGCTGTATGAGTCACGCTCCCACCCTGAGCATCCCTCCTACCCTGCTCAAGGGCTGGGGCTGAGACTTGCTGTGGCAGCAGGGGCAGCTCGCCAGCATGGGCAGGTCTGCTTCTCTCCCAGACGGCCCTCAGTAGGCATAGGATTTCTGAATCTGAAAATTTCACTATTCTCTGCATAAATGCCAGTCACATCTACGTGCAGAAGATGGAGGTAGAATGCAAATCATCAGACAATGCCAGAGCATGGTATTTATGCAATTGCATGTTAATGCCCCTAGTTCACAGAGCCAGTGCTGTGCAAACGGGAGCTCCCCTCACATAAACAGGAGCTGCCAGTAGAACAACAGTCACATCAGCATCCTCTGTAATCCACAAGGACACATGTGACTGCATCAGTTTGGGTGTGGAAAGATGTCAAAAGAAAAGGCTACCTGCAAAATTCAGGGTTTATTTTTGTCCCACTGCAATCCTATTCCTTCCACTCCTCCAGTGTTTGGAAGGGACGTCTCACAGCTCACAAAGGCTGGCAAAATGGAGGAGAAATGCAACAGTAAGATCTTTCAAATACTTGTTTCTGACATTCCACAGAGCTAATGCAAGTTCCAGGCAAACAGAATGAAGCCTGTCCAGGGTAGCAGCGGATCAACAGGAAACAAGCTCTAGGCAAAAGACAAATCCATGCTGTCCATTTTGGTGCTTGTGATCCTGCAAGTGCCTGAAGTACAATCCCTTCATGCAGGTATTTCACATTAACACCACATGGGGTAACTGCTGAAAAGGTGTTGTAGTTGTAAAAAACACTCTGGCCAATCGTGAAAAAAAAAAAAGATATTAGCCCTGACTACCACATTATTGTTTACCAAATACATTATAAAACTAGCACAAAAAACATGTTTATTACCTGGACCACAAACATCAAGAGAAAAATATTAATTGCCCAGAAATTCTAATTTAGTCTATCCAGAACAGACTGCAGGACAGACCCAAACAAGCCATATTCAACACAGATAGATTAGACAGATGGCACTGGATGGTATAAAGGGGATTTACGCTTGCTTGACTTTGACATGGCTGAATTACTTATTAGTTGCAAAGACAGAGGAGTTATGCTGGGTATTTTACAAAGATTTAATGCCTATTAAAACTTCATACCATTCAAAATTATCACACATTCTGTACAACAAAACAGGGCTTGTTTTGCAACTTAATGTTGTTGAGCACTTCTCACAGCCTATCACAGTGTTCAATATAAAAAGGATGTAAGCAGTACCAGTGCTATACTGTGCCAGAATCTTTATGCAACCTGTGAATTTATGCAAGAACAGGGAAATTGAGTGAAATATTAATAGAAACCCTGATTTAAAATAAAACCTCTGAATTCCTGAAGGCTGCTGAAACCCTCCAACTTCAAAATGAAGGCACTCAGCACAAAAACCTTCTGTATTCCTTGGCTCTCTTCACCAGCGCCTGCTACCAGATTCTCCTGGGACCCCAGCAAAGTACAAGATTCAAAGATGTTCTTGCAGGGAATACAGGACAGGGTGAAACTCAAAATCACTATCACATTCCTGGGGACTACCAACTGGAGTTAACACTGAGAGTATATACATATGGATGTAGCCAAAAAAACCTGAGCACAGACTCCAATTTCAAATAGGCCATTTCCCCTGAAGATTATTATACCTTAGAATAAGTGTTTCTGGCATCTACTGTAATCAGCACAGGCCCCATTCAGCATCAGTGACACATTCTTCAGTGGCCTGAAGCACACTCCTACCTGGGTGGATTTGCTGCACTAAGAGAGCTGTAGCATCAAGCGATAGCACCAGCTGCAGCAAAGCAAGGCATTTCTCCACCTGTCCAAACCCAGAACAAAGCAGCAGATGGGTGTGGATTACAGAGCGTGAGGGGAATCTGGAAAGCAGGAAAGTACACAGAGAGCCTCAGATATTCTCCACAAACCAAAGGCTGCCAGCCATGACCTTACCTCACAGATGTACCCAACCAGATACCAGGGCTGTCATTTCATGGCACAAAACCGACTCTTTAGTCACAGTCTCCTCCCAATGCCAAAGAAGAAAACTATGAGATCACCTCCCACTCTGTCTAGTGTTAAGGGGAGGGTCAAATCTCCTACATACAGGTGTCAGTCAGGAGTAACCCAATCACAGAAAAGTTATTAGCTAAAAGAGAACAGTCATCATCAATTGTCCAGAATGAGTCAGTTGGTCAGAGTTAGCAAAGCATGTAACAGAGGATTTGTGGGATGCATACTCACATTTTTTTTTTAGTGCAAAACCTTTTCCTATCAACTTCTGGATGGATAAGCAGATGGACTTGAAGCCAGGCTACAAAACATCCACAGGAGAAGAGAAACCCTGAGAGTATCAGGCAGTCACAGGACTATGCAGGAATTCTCTAGCCCCATGAATGCTACTTGGGCTTTTTTGCACACACACACCTTTTTTTTATCCTCTCCTCCCCCCCCATTTAGGGCTTTTCCCTCAGATCACATGGCACATGAGCACCCTGAGCCCACACTGTGCAAAGCAGCCAGCACCCCAAGCGAAGGGCTGGCTACTGCCCTGCTCACTACCATCGAAACTCCCCAGCCATTTCATCTGTGTACTAGGAACTCCATTTTCCACCATAACCTTTATTTTTTTACTCCAACCTAGAAACGAAGACAGAAATTTGCCTTGAGATACCAGTATTTTAGAAGATCTGTAGGAATTGCAGCTTGGGATTGCCTGATCCTCAGGCAGATTTTCTTTCATGAAGATCAGCACAGCTCCCTCTCCTCCCCCCTCCCACTCAAATCTGATATTCATTTCATCAAAGGTGGTTTATGAGCAAGTTGAGGACAAGAAATCTACAATTTAACCCTACTGAGAACAGCCAACCGTAAGTCTAAACTTTTATTTTTCCCTCCAGATTTCACATAATTTTCATTTTTACTCACCTTTACAAAGCCAGTCTTGATTTTAAGGTATTTGAAAAAGTCAAATTTGTTCCAGTTGTAAAAATGAAGATATTTAGTGTAAAGGTCATTGTTTCCACCCTTGAAGTACATCTGTTAGATTGGAAGGTATCCACCTCCTTAGTGTTTAGGCTGCACTGAGTAAGCTGTTTTTTTACCAATAGTTGTAATTTTAGAGAAAAAGAGACCTGGGACTCTTTAGTTTGGAGAAGACTGAGAGGGGATTTAATAAATATTTATAAATACATGAGGGCTAAGTGTCAGGAGGAGGGGGGAAGCCTGTTCTCACTCACGCCTTCTGTTAGGACAAGGGGAAATGGATGTAAGCTGGAGCACAAGAGGTTCCACCTCAACATGAGGAGGAGCTTCTTTACTGTAAGGGTCACAGAGCACTGGAATGGGCTCCCCAGAGAAGCTGTGTGAGTCTCCTTCTCGAGAGATTTTCAAGACCCACATGGATGCATTCCTTTGTGACCTGTGTTAGATTATATGGTCCTGCTCTGGCAGGGGGATTGGACTTGAAGATCTCCAGGGTCCCTTCCAACCCCTGACATCCCGTGATTTCAGAATGACAAAACACCCCAGCAAAATGACCTTCATGAGAGCATTTCAAAGCAGTCAAGGAGATTGCAGCAAGAAAAAATGGGGAGGCAGGAAAATAGCTTAGATGGCAGGACCCAGTCAACCAGGGCTGAAGGGCACACTGTGCAGGGGCCCAGAGAGAGAGGCCTTGTTCCAAATGCAGCCATCTTTCCAGGACAGAGAGTGGACCTGTTCTCAAGTCTCTGCGGAGGAAGCCTCAACTTTATGCAGAGCCCTTACACTTGCCCAGTCGCTTACTGGGGGCACTTTTCTAGCTACAACTGAATCACTGCTCAGGAAAGAAGCAGCACAAACTGATCCTAAAATAAGCTTCCCAAGATCTGATTCATGCTACTAAAGCATTAGTGCTTGTCAGTGGAAAATGAGCATTGAAGCCAAGGTCCTGTCAGCTATTTCAGATACTTTTACTTTCACATAAACCAAAACTCCTTTCAAAAAATGCAAGACACCACTGCAACAACTTGAGCAAATACTGGCAAGCTGCTGAGGACCACTACCTGCCTGCAGAGACCATGCACCACTACACACTATTTCAAAGAACATTTAGAAATATTATAGCTGAAGAAAACCGAATTAGAGAAAAGATGCTGGGGATGTCAAACAGAGAATGGTGAAGCTGGTACGTGACAGGAAGCATTAGGATCTAGCAATGACAGAACAGAGAAGCGTCATCACATACTCAGGGGAACGCACAACCTGCAGATGTGTACCACCCAGAGCTGATCCATTCACCCATCTTATTTTGCCACGATAACTAAAATGTAACACAGAAGAGAATAAAAATTGGCATATTCAGGAGACCAGCCCTGGGGTTCCAGCCTCTGAGCATGTTTTGACCATTTAACAATGTCAGTGTCCAGAATTTAATCTCTTCAGTATGTTACTGAATTAAAATAATGCACTTAGCTGCTTGCCCATGTACGCACTAACGTGGCATGAGAAGTACATCAACATGTTTGTATTTTAAGTGGTTAATAGGACTCAAGTAAAGCCATTACAAGGGGATACAAACAGTCTGCAGGTCAGTTCTCTGCACAACATGCCACACACAAAACACTGACATACATTTATTTCACACAATTAGCATTACCTTCAGTGACAAGCTCCTAACTTCTACCTTGATTACTACAGGAACAGCAACTAAAATCAAATTAATTTCTGCATATACTCAAGCCAAGAAAGCTACATTTAGCGTGAGTGCAGGCACAAGATCTGAGGACTCCAATACAAATCTAATGGAAATAGACATGCTTAATACCAGTTCTACTTATATCAACAGCTGATGTAACCAAGGGAAAACAGCACCAAACAGCAACCTGAAGCCACAGAAAATGAGGACCAAATTGCACGGGCAAGGTGTGTGACCAGCCATTACATCCCCTCCCCTCTTAATAGCATGGGTACTTCCTAGCATTTCACCTGTGACTGAAATTCAGCTTCACCATGCTCCTTTGGGTTTACACACTTTGGGTTTTGTTTTGGTTAGACAGCAAGTTTGGTGGTCATAAAGCTGTGACCAGAGAAGTATGGCCTCATGCCAGGACAGGTGGGAGAACACAGAGGGATCTTCCCTTTGCTGGAGCATCTCCAAAGCGAGCTGCTGAGGCACAGAAGGAGAGTGTTAGCACCACTGAAGTATTGCGACTGCCCTGCAAGGTGGCCAGACAGACTGACGACACAGAGATTTGCCGTGCCTCTTCGCTTACCACCAGCCGTCAACCTGGCAGCACATGTCACCCAACCCAGAATGGCATTGCTCCTGGGGTAAATCCAGGACAAGCCCATTCTGCCACACAGAACAGTGTCAGAAACCAGAGCCATTGCAGTCGTGCCTTGCTGGGAGCCACCCTGCTCACATGCCAGCGATCTGCAGCCAGAGAGCACCCACTTCTATGACCTTGCAGCACAAAGCAGCAGGGCAGGGCTGCTCTGCACTCCCCAGGCTGTGCTGCAGAGCCCAGATGTGGGGCTGCAGTGAGCTCTGACATCCAGCGCCTGGCGCCCAGCCCTGGTGTGACCAGTTGTCCGTGCTTAGCCTCAGTTTCCATGTTCCAGAGAAGGCCAGTCCTGGTTGGCATGCCAGCAAATCCCCTGGCAAAATGTAGCTGGGAAATGCAGAATAAGTTCTGGTGGCTATCATGCAGCTGGGGACTGCAGGGAAACATCCTGCTCTAGTCTTCTCTTCTAATGGCTGGCTGACCATCAGAGTGGCCACCAGGAAAATGCAACTGACTCAACTGAAGTCAAGTTGATAACCAAACGCTACTGCTGGTCTCCTCTTTATCCACAGAAGCCAAGCAAGAGAACAGAACAAAGGATCCCTTTTCAGTTGGAACTTCAAAGGCTGTCAGAACAGCAGCACTTCCATCATTCACCTGGGCCAATTAGATTACATGGACAAATTAGATTTTCTTTTACAGCAGATGACAATTCAACCTCTTACTTTGGCTAAACAGCATTTGTTGAAAGCCTTTCTGGACTTCATTTCCATGATAAAAGCTGTGCATTGTTTGGCTCCCTTCCTTGCCTCATAATATTAAGATGACATTCAAGCAATGTGACAAGTACATTTCCCCCACCGCGTTACATATACAACGGTCATTTTTATTTGGTTGTCCTTTATTTCAGCCTAGAGGAAATTCTCTTTTCCAATACATTTTTTTGTTGATGGCAAGTTTACAGAAATTTTGCTGAAATGGTGGTTTATTATTAAATTTTATATTAATGTACAAAAAAATAAACACCTGCCTTTCATTTGTGCATTCTTCTAGCATGTGGGCTGAGGATATCAGCATTCAGCACATGCATTTGAACTTGCCAAGCCCTTGATCTTCCTTCCCACTGAGCTCAACCACACAGATTGCACCCACCCTCGTAGGTGGCAGCCCAAAAGGCAATTAGTGGCTTGCTACAATTTTCAGTCCTCCTGCCATAAACACACAGGGTTGAACCCACAGCCTCCAGAGAGGAGGCAGGTCTGCCTTACATGCCCTGCCAACCAAAAAGGGTGCTGCCTGCTCCCAAGTTACTGTCACGCACCTGCTGCACCAAAGCCAGGATCCTTGTCTTGTCCTGATGAAGTTCTGTGAATGCAGTCTTCTATTTTGAATTCCTATTTTCACTTTTGCATTCTTCCTAGCCCTTTCCTCCTTTTGAATTTAGATAGTCATCACTTTCTTTTGAGCCATTTCCTGCTTATTTCTTTCTCCCACCCACTTGTGCTCTTTGTTCAACAATAACAACGGATTAGAGTCAAAGAAACAGGGGTGAAGAAGCCTCAGCTCAACTCCTACATGGCTCCAGCCTCCGGAGTGAACCTTTGACGCACTGAATATTTAACTTCTCTGGTAAGACTTACGAAAGAATTTCTCTATTCACAGCTACTCCCAGCACTATAGAGAAGGCTTAATATTTGAATATTGGAATTGTAATAGCAATTGCAAAAGGAACGGCCCATTTTAAGCAATGCACTGACTTTATGGATGACTTAAAATCACGGCACTGTAACACAGCAAGAAACAGTCAAAGAAGAGACTGTGACAGAGGCAATTTTGTGAACAAGGCTTGCACTTTCCATGACACTTTGTATTCTCCACAGAAACAGTTGGAAAGATTTATCATAGGCTCAAAAAAAACACCACATAGCAAAAGCATTAAGTTTGTAATGATGACAGCTCCAGCTTCACAACACAGCCAGCTGCTAAAACCAATCAGGTGTTGCCTCAGGCTAAAACCAGGGCTAGAAGGAAGGCATACAGTGCAGTGAGCCTCTACCCTCAACAGTCCTTGAAATTAAAAATAACACACAGGAAAAAAACAAACAAACAAACAAACAAACAAACAAACAAACAAACAAACAAAAAAACCACCAAACTCCTCAGCTAAAATTAACTATAGCTTTGTATAAAAATTCCCTCAGATCCATTTCTTCTGATTGGTTTCTTTTTGCTACCATACTCAAATTACAAAGCTTCCTTACCCTTTCTGTAGACACCAGAGAGCGCCTGTAGACTTCACTCTGAAACCAGTAACTCAAGAAGAAACCCAGAAAGTTTTGATTGGTTGGTTCTCCCCACAGAAAAAAACAACTTTTAAACAGCATACTACCAAACACAATGCTAATACTAACTAGGCTCCTGACCATTCAGGATACTGCATAGACATTGGCGCAGCTCACACAGCTATCTCACTGCCAGC
This sequence comes from Chloroceryle amazona, assembly GCA_027560015.1. Taxonomy (NCBI): domain Eukaryota; kingdom Metazoa; phylum Chordata; class Aves; order Coraciiformes; family Cerylidae; genus Chloroceryle; species Chloroceryle amazona. The sequence goes on along the minus strand of JANHFX010014818.1, from coordinate 11,795 downwards.
ATCAGGAGCCTTCTTTCAGGCCAGAGAGAAATAACTCAGCACCTACAGACCAAGGATAATTCATTTTCACTGATACCTGGGTCCACCAGCAATAAATCAACATCTAAATATGCCAAGTGCTAGTCACCCAAACACAAAGGCTGCAGTAGTTCCCCAAATATGTCATTTTCTAGAAACAGACTGGCCAGTCCGCATAGGAGAAACCCAAACCTCAGGCAAGGCTCACTTGGTCATTCCACTAATACAGCATCAGTTCCACAGAAGCAGGAACAGGCTGTTCACACAATTACCTCACAGGATTATTATTATTACTAAGAAGAAAACAGGCTGCAGCGAGTTTGGACACTAGGCCATGAGGCTTTACCCTCCAAGAGCACATCTTCTGAAAGCAAAACAAGCACCAGAGCATTTTTCAGGTGTGAAGATTAACAGCAGTTTTCTTGAACAGAATCCTGGCAAGCAGAGGTTCAGACGCTTTCTTCTGCTGTCACTCCATACCTTGGGCTCCAAATACCTGAAAAAAAACACCCATGTCCCTGCTCAAAAGGCACTGCAGCCTCCCAAAGCCACCATAACCCCCTGATTCAGATACCACCACCCCAGGGAACAGGGGGCTCTCTCTGAGAAGTTACATCACATTTCCAACACAGCTCACTGACTTCTCAGAGGAGCAGCAAAGGGTTTTCTAAGTGATTCTGGGAAGCAAATTCCTACGGTGTGTTACACTCATGGATCCTGTATCACCACAAAAAAAAAAAGTTAGTATTTAGAAGCAAAGAACAGTAGTCATCCAACCCCCGATTTCTGATACATTTTTTATGTCAAGACTTCAGAGTGTACTCTGCCAGGAAAACTAAAGTGAACCCTGCAAATTTTTCCTGGCACTTATGTCTGGAAGTGCTAAAACCATGGTCACTGCAGTTTCAGCACCCACCAACCTTCCACTTGGCATTTCTCAAAGATGGACCATGCCCTTTTAGTTGAGTGCAGAAAAGTGTTCCAGCATTCTGAAGAGAAATACCTGTATTTTCCAGGCAGTAGCTGATGAAAGTCAAATCCAGGACAGAATTTTAAAAAGAATTTTTTGCTCCCGTCAACAACAAAAATTGGTAACTTTCTTTACTTTTAATAATGTAGCCAAGGAAGGAAACTATGTACAAAACATTCCAGTCTGCTATTATACACTGAGGCAAATTCAGAGAAAAAGAACTTAGGTGATGTATTTCAGCAAAGTTAAACCTTATGAATGTTTACAAATACCTGAAGGGTGGGTGTCAAGTAGAAGGGGCCTGTCTCTTTTCAGTTGTGCCCTGTGATAGGACAGAAGGCAATGGTAGCAAAGGGAAACACAGGAAGTTCCACCTCAAGCCGAGGGAAAATTTCTTCCCTGGGAGAGTGACAGAGCCTGGAACAGGGTGCCCAGGGAGTTTGTGGAGTCTCCTTTTCTGGAGGCATCCAAGACCCATCTGGATATGTTCCTGTATGACATGTCCCAGATGTTCCTGTGCTGGACTCTATGATCTCCAGAGGTCCCTTCTAACCCCTACCGTTCTATGATTCCATGATTCACTATACAGGTAATTAAGTACTTTCTGTTTCAGAAAAACAAGATTATAATTTAGAACACTGAAACATAAAAAATGACTTTGCCATTTCAAGAACAATTCAACCAAAAGCTTTAGGAACACTCAGTGGGACCACACTCCATATTCCATAAAAAAAGGCAACTCGAGAGTTGCACACATCCCAGGCTCAGTCCACTGTGGTGCCACTGTGAGGACCTTGACACTGACATCTTGTTGCTTGAGAAAGCAGCTCACCCAGCATTACCATGGTTGGGGTCTGCACATAGCAACACAAAGATGAAGTTATATGTGCAGGTCTGTCTAACTTTTACGTAGTCAAGAGGTCCAGGGCCCTAATCTTACACAATAAGGAGTAAATTCATGCTAGGATTGCGCTCCCCACCTCACTTACCAAGTCCTGAGCTCCTTTGCCAAACCAGGCCCATGGACTTAAGGCTCAAACAGAAACATAACGAGAACTACACTCTAATACCAGTATAAATATTCCCTCAAGACCTATCAAGTTTATACCACAAATACTTCTGACCAGTGTGTGAACTGCTGGGAGGCACAAAGCAAATTCAGAATATGGTTTGTTATGACAGTAATATTTGCATAATCGTTACTTCTATGTATTATAAGCACAAGACTAGTTTCAGGACAGTTAGCCCAAGGTGAATCACCCATCTCTTTAATACTTTAATAACATGCTTGGAATGCAATTTGGAAATTCCCCTCTGATAAGGAGTCACACTGCCTGCATAGTGACCATTTCTCAACATTCATTATCATCAAGCATTTTTGTTTCCTAGAATTGTAACGTTTTGATCAATCCACAAAACTGAATATTGCATATACATAAAAAGATTTTTTTTGGCCTTGGTTTATATATTTGCTTGCCCTCCTATCTCTCTTAAGGGCATTAAGTGATATTATGGCCAAGCTACTAAATAAGAGAAAGGAGAAGCATTTATATCAAAATATGCATAAAACTTTTCATGCCAAAACTCCTACAGGCACCAATCTAATTGAGTTTGGCAAAAATTTGTTTCAGGCACAGAGCTCTTCCACGGCTCCTTGGCATCCTACCACAGCTTATGACAACCAGAAGTTAAACAATGAAAACAGGCATACACCCATTAAAGGCACCCTAGAATAATGTAGAGACACTGTTCTGCACATTAACCCACATATCACCTTAAGGTTAATCGCCCCATGCCAGGAATCTGAGGAACTTTGGGACTCTCTTAAGTCTCACAGCAAGCTGAGACCCTGTAACCCTGAGTGATTCACACTATTTTCTGCTAGTCAGCAACAGCTGTAGCAACATCTCTAAAATGGTTGGCATGCCCTCCTCCAACTCAGGGCTCCACCTATCCCTGGTATGTCCATGTGGTCCTCACCTGTCAGTTTTGCCTCAGCAAACAGGTCATTAGGTCTTCACGGTGTTTCTTTTCCACTTCTTTAGAAGATGATCTTAGTTAAAGCAATAAAACAAATGGTTTACCTCAGCCTATCGGCAATAAATATCTAAACCAGCATGTCTAGATCCTGCTAGAGGAGGATACAGGGGTCCCACAGCATATCTGAATGCCAGCCTTTGTTACACACACTCCAGCAGATAATCTCACGCAGAATTTACCTGCTCTGTGTTTTTAGTCCAAATAATCCTAATCAGGTAGTAAATCCTATGTGCTCCCTATCACTCACACCTGCCCACAAAGAGGGCACCATCATCCTTCACTCCTCCTTACTGACTTTTTGGTATTTTTCTCTCTCTCTCTTTTTTTTTTTTTTTTTCCCAACAATCCTGAAGTTTCTAATGTGGTTTGGAAATATAGAAAATTATTTCAGATGCATTCTTCTGCATATTTTTATATAGAGATGACTTAAAACCTCAAGCCACAGACTGTGATGATGTAAACCACCACAGCTTCACATTCTGGGATGTAACTTGGCATAACTGGGGATTCAGATCCTTCATTCTTAAAGAATGAAGAACCATAATACTGCAATGAGAATAAGCACAGAAGGTCCCTCCTTTCTCACTAAACAAAGTAAAGACTGAGAGCTTCGTTACTCATCCAGCACACTGTATAGATCACTACTACACTATGGTTACTTCAATACCCATCTGGGAAAAATATCTTTACTACTTTGTGGCATATGTTTAACTCAAAGTCATCTTATTCTTGTTTGCCTAACATGCAATGGAAATTGATCTCTAAAAATAACCTACTCCCCTCATCTTTCATCTCTTCAGGGCAGTTTAATGTATTATTAGCTATTATTCACACCTGACAAACTGTGCAATTTTTATGCCTAATACATAGACATAATCTGAAGATGTTCCAGACTGAAAGACAAAGCTCAGTGAAACTCAACTGGATTGCCTTTCTTTTTAACCTCTAGTTACCTTTCACCTGAGTTTTATGCAAGCATCACTCCTTGGAGACAGATCCTGACCTGCAATAAAGCCACTGTACACACTCTGGCATTGGGAAGCTGCAAAGCTGGCTTAATGGGCCAGCTGGGGTCAGGGAATCCCCCAGTGGCACAGAGCCGGCAGATCTGGTACACCACATCCTCTCCCAAAACAAAACTTGGGAGCACAACCACAGTGCCCCACTTTACCCTGAGCCAGTACAACAGCCTTCCCTTCCCAATGCATTTTAAACCACACAACACAGAGCAGCCTGGCAACTGCTGCTGCACAACAGGCTAAATGAGTCTCTTCCCCACAGAGAAGCTCAAGGACTGCAGCACAGGGGACCTAAGACTGCTCATCTCCAAGCACAGGCCACGAGGACCTAACACATGAGGCCAGAGATTTCAGTTCTGGTACAGACACGATGGAAGAGTTATGTCTCATGCTCCTCAAGAGCTAACTAACCCCAAGCTTGTAGTGCAGACCAGAAGCCGACAGGTATTTTTTCACAGATGAAGTAATCCATCTGCCTTTTCCAGAGCACAGCTCATCACCAGTCCCGAAAGTGGCACGCGCTAAAAGGTTGTGACTTACAGTAGTCCAAGCTTTTTCTTCTGAATCTCATTATTCTGTAACATTGCCACTTGAATTGTTTCCTTTTCCCAAGTGCCTAAAGGTCCAGGTCCCTGCAGGAATGCAAACGCACATCCAGGGAACAGTTATTTTGAACCATACGTTCTAGAGCAGATCCACACCAGGGCTAAACACAACCACCTGCTGACTCAGCACATTACAGCCTTGCTCCAAATGATCCACCACCCCAGCCCCCGCACTTTCCTCACACTATCCCATTTAGAAGCTAACTCATCCTCTTTCCATAAGAAACTAATTTAAGCATCACAGGTTTTAAGTTTAAATGGCTTATGCCAATGACTAAAGCTCTACAATCAGATTCTTCTGTTGACTAATTTGACACAGGGGCAATAATCAAATTTGCTTATTTTTACCCTTAACCAAAACCATGTACAGGCTGCAGTGGTAAACAGCTGTTCATTTTAATATCCAAATGCTGACTACTTGCATCCAGTGAGGTCTTGTGCCAAAATGCCAACACTGACAACCAGTCCAGGCATATCTGAGGCTGCTGAACTCCTTTATCTCTGCCTTATCACTTGCATACAGTTCAAGATGAGTTTGAAGACACCACTACTAACCTACACTAGGATAAAATTTATCTCATTTCTCATTCAGATAACAAGAAAGATTACTTAAATAGTTTTCCCTAAGCTAGGACTATGGGGTTTGTGCTCCACTTGTATGCTTTCAGTACCACTTTTTCATTCTTACCTGCCTTCAGCTAAAGACTTTAAAGTGACCTAAACATTCTTAAGATGAAGAGAGAATATATTACCAAAAACAAAATAATAAAAAAAAACTCCCTCTGAACCCTCAATCAATGATCCACTTTTAGGAAAGAATTTGTGCTAAAATGAGGTGATAACTTTCCAGATCTCCTGTTATCCAGAACTATTTTAGGGAGTGTGTGACTGCATTCAGGCTTGTCGCATAGTCCTGCTTCCAATCTCCTGGCAGATCCCCAGCACATTCCGGTATTTGATGCACAACGCCTGTTGGGATGCAGTCCCACTTATCTCCCAGACACATTGACTAAGACTTTCCCACATAAACTGACTGACCCTTCAGTAGTAAGGGGTCACTCAGTACAATCAACCTTCAAAAGAGAAAAACAATTGGGAAAAGCTTCTCTGAGGGCAAAACCACAAAAAGAACAAAACACAACAGACTCCATTATTTGTTTTATCAAAACTTGAAGACTGCAAGACATATTTTCAACTGGTGCAAACCAGCATAGCTCCATCAAAGTCAGACAGATTTTTTTTTAGGCTTAGGATCTGGCCTGCTAAAAGCATTTAAAATTACAATAAGAATATGTTACTCTAGAAAAAGGTTAAAATTAAAAAGTTAGCAATTGATCCCTTCACCCTTGACTGTGATAAAGTGTGGACAAGCGTCCATAGTACTACACTCAGAAAGAGGTTACACTATTTTAAGTTACAAAAATAAAGCAAATGTTGAACTACTCAGGTGATCTTTACCATGTAGGGGCCCTACGTTACAAGGGATACCCAATAAGGTGAACTGTGGCATGGTAGTTTCAAGCCCATTTTTTTCCCCAACCATCAGCTCTGAGTCAGGCTGACTAAAGGACCACTTAAATTTTGAGAGATGCAGATTCCACACTTCCTGAAAGTTCAGGCACCCAAACCCAGCACACGCTGCTCAATTCCCTTGCTTTTCTGTACAGCATTAAATGGTAGAGTGGGAAATAAGATCAGTAGCTCTCCTGACTTCCTTCCTAGCATTCCTCCCCACATGACACAGGGTCCAATAAAGACTGCTCTGCTGGGTGATCCTCCTATATCAAAACACCCACTGACTTCCCGAAGGAAGATTTAGGCCCAAAGTACCCTTCCAAAAGCACCAGTAATTTGCTAGAGAGAGGCCAAACCTGCTTTCTTCAGGCACAGGCTACAACAATTAGCTTCATGCTGCATATTTCACTGTTGCTATAAAGGTATACACCACTCATGTACTGGAGCCACCAGCTACCCACCAGTGCAAAACTCTCCATCTGCAGAAACTGGCTACAGATCACCCTTAAACACATTAATTAAATGTTTATCAAGAGAAAAGTCAATGAAAGCCTTTGGGAAAATCTCATAATTAGTTTAGCTACAGACAAAAACCAACATTTTCAAAACTTGGATGCCCAAACTAAAACCTGTGGCTGTTAAAATAAATTTATCTACATCAAGTTAATTTAGATATAGCAGGCAGCACCTTCTCCCTTCTAAGCAAAAAAAAACCCCAAAAAACAGAGGAGCTACTTGCTATAATTATCTGGAACATTTGTGGTGTCTAGGCACTAAGCAAAATTGATTTAATCTGTGGAAAAGAATAAGCATTTGGTCATATTGCACAAAAGTGTATTTTCTACTCTGCATTCCTGGCTGCAGTAACCACAAATCAACCCCATTTTAACCTGGGCCAGCCAGCACTCACGGTGCCCTAACAAACAATCCAGACGGATGATTTTCTTGCCCTTACAAAAACAAGGCTCCTGTTTAGCATGGAGAAAAAAAATATTAAAAGCAGATATTCCATGCCATTCTATAGTAAATCAATCAACAGGATTAACTGAGGATCAAACAGCAGTAACTTACAAAACCAAAAAATGCAGTTCTGGAGGATTACTGCTTGATGGTCCCACACACCTTGCAGAAGACCTTGACCATGTACTTGGGACTGAATCCTACAGTGAAGATTAAAGACCTCCCAAAGATGCCTGTTGCTGTGGCTTGGGAGAAAGTTCTGCCTGGTGTCAAACTCGGCAAGCAGTATAACCTTAAAACGTCAGGGTCAGGATTCCTAGAGGAGCCTCAATGTCACCCCTGAGCACCTCCCACCCAGCTCCCTGCCTCATGCCAGTGACCTAGGCCTCCAAAGAACTCCAAAATATTGCATGCACCCCCCTCCAGATGGAGGACTATCAAGTGCCCACCCCTGACCAAAGCTCATTTCAGGAACCATTTCACATTCTTGCAATTGTTAAGTCACGATTAACAAGACCAAACCCAGTGGTGACTCCAATAAATCTGTCAGTCATCCCTATTCCTGCCCTAAAGAAACAAAAAAACCCTTGGCTACTTCTTCTTCACGAGTCTTTTCCAAAGGCTCTCCACAGTTTCTCCACGCACTTGCAGAAGCGTTCGTTTCATATTCTTACAGATACTCTCACTCCAAGCAGTATGACTTTTAACAGAGAAGGAGAAATGGTAGTGTACAGCTGTGCATATGGGAACAAAACCAGGAGACTACATCCAAGACTATCACCCCTGAATGTGTTTCACAGACCACAGGCAAATTGCTCAGCAGGTGTCACTTCAGGATCTGGACACTTCTTCCAAAAAGAATAGCCTATCTTTGGAATTCCAGTAAACAGAAAACCTACTTCATTTGGAACTTTTACCTGTGAACAGTCCCATAGCAGTGTATTTTTAGATCCATGACCAGAGTGTTAACTGCACACCTCTCTGTTCCAATGGCATGACTGGGGTGACCAGCCAGTCTATTTGTAGTATCTAACAGGTGTGTGTCAGCATCTGCTGGCACAAGATTTTCATGCCAAGTGGCTCTTTTGTTCAGTTCCTGCTGCCCTCTTGATGTGAGGGGTTGCTGAACAAATCAAACCAACTACCATTTATTTTTATGAAGTTTGAATAAGGGTGACAAAACTGTAAACGGTGCTGAAATACAACAGCTCAAGACACTCCTCAACTTTAATCTGTCCTTGGTCTAAGGAAGATGTATAGAATCCCTGATCACAGAGTATATACATTGGTATAATTTTTTTTTCCTCATCATACACATTTTACTGCAAATAGAAATAACACCTTCAGATACAACTCTGCCCTCCCTAGCCATCTCTCTCCAACAACTATAAAATCCATGAAGCCAACAATCATCTAAGAAGATATATAACAGATACAGGCTTTCTAATGAGAAGTGGACAGTAAAAAAATCACTCTGGGATTAACAATACATGAAAAAAGAAATAAAACTGGACAAAACAGAGTAAAAGCTGCCTGCTTAGGTATACAGAATTGATCTATATTCCTCTGTTAAAGAAGTTAAGATCTACTAGGCATAAGACGAATTACTTACATGTAATATTTCTGTAACCCTTTTCTCATTAAAGGAAAGCAAGGCCTAGAAAGGTCCAGCTGTAACCACTGCAACATTGTACTCATGTTCATTAGAAAAACAAATTCACAACAGATCATTTTAAGAGTAATAATAAAAGTCTGACAAATGAAAACCATATGTGGAAGGAAAAAAAAAAAACACAAACCACAGCAAAACCAACAAAAACCACAAGCAGTGGCGAAAGCAGTCTTCAATGAAGCCTCTTTTCAGAGCATGGGTTATATACATGGGTGCCATTTGATGGTATACACATTCCAGCTCCAGCACTTGCTTCACCAGGCAAGCATTATTTGGTGGTAACAGTCCAATGCAGGGTGCTTTCTAAGGTGTAAATACACTAGAAAGCAAAGAAAGACAACTAGATTTTCACATTTAATATCTCTAGGCCAGATTCCCGCTGGTTTAGCTTGGGAAAATTGCCAGGATCTTAGGCAAAGGTAAGGGGCTGACATACTGGCAAACTCCCCAGCTACATCAGTTGGGAACAGAAGCAAGCCCACAGCATGAGCTCGGATGTCAGAAAGCCCTATATGGCTCCACACAGATCCTATCACGGCGCACAGGCCTAATCTCAGCAAAAGTTTCTGCGGCCTGGTGTGGATCACGCACCACAGAAAATAGCCTGCGCTGCTCATCTTCACAACCCCCTCGCTCAGCTGAGAGGTGAAATGATCCAAGGGGCTGGCAGTGGCTCTTCGCTCCAACATAAGACCATCCAGTTCCCGCAGCCTGAGCACCACAGTCGGGCGAAGGTTTTCTGAGAAGCATGAAATGGTGAGCAGGAGGCCTGTGGGCAGAGACATCAGCCTGAACTGGAATTAGGAGCTGACTCATGGGTAACATGCAACGATAAACCATTGTGCTGGTTTTTAACTTGTGCCCAGATCAGATGACTAAGGAATTTAAGTGCCTATAGAGATTAGCTGCCTAAGTAACTTCTGCGGTCTGCGCCTTAAACATCTGCATAAACAGACCTTCTCATCTGTGTTCCACAAAATATGTCCATGTACTCCTTGCTAATGAAATACCATGCTTATTCTACAAGTAATCCAACTATAAATATTAAATCCTGTAACTGACCCACATTAAAAATAAATCCTTAGGCAGGTGACGTAATACAAATGAGCGTTATAGGCCCACACGATAAAGGCATTTTACATGATTAAATTTTATATATGTTGAAGAAAAAATAAAGCATCTTTCATAAAAGGGTTTGGTACACCAACTTAAAAGCAGCTGTCTCCAAGACAGACAGCAGCATTACAGTCTACATACATGAAGCATAAGTGTTTTTCCCCCTTCGCCATTCCACTTCTCTTCCCCAAACTAAATGATTCAGTGTGCATGCTGAGTCCAGCAATGCACAGTAATTCCAAAAGCTGCAGGATTCACGCCACCATAGAGATGAAACAGCATCTCTAACACTTTTTGCCACATTAACTGCTGCAAGCTCCTATTTCATCCAAAATGCTGCATCCTGCTCTAGTGAGTACTGTTTACTGCACTTAACCTGCATTACAGAAAAATGAAAAATGGGCCACTCTTACAGAACCTGACCTCTTTTTTTCATGCTGAGTTTATACTGCTGCACGAAGTAACATTCCCTACCTATTTTATTTATTGCGTGTTTAGAGCTGGTCATGACATGTGAGCAAGCCTGCAGGTCCATACCCACAGCCCCAGCACCACTGCTAAGTCATGTAGGCACCACAACAGCCATTGTGCTTTACTGAGCAACTGCAAGAAAAAAAAGAATGCCAGGGGGATAACAAGAATTCTTTAGAAGCTGCATCTAGCTGCCATCACCTCACCTTCCTGGCTCGCTATTCCATACCGGTTTAATCTCCCAGCTTCTCCAGGGGCTTCTGAGTATATGCAAGTCCTTCCAGCAGAGACTTCCTGCAATGGCCTGAGGAGTCACAGCCTCCCTCGACATTTTCACACAGCTGCTATCTCTTTGAATAAATTGCTTCATATGCCCTCCCTCTATAACCGTTAGACTGGGGAGCATTGTTCCCCAAGATGTCTCTCAGCACAACGCATCCACAGGGCTGAGGGAACACCAGTATTTGTTCTGAACTGGCTAGACAGTTCAATAGGTAGGTTTCATAATATTTCTATCCTGTCAGTAGAGGTTGAAGGCTGTTACAAATGCTCCAGATCTTGATCATTCATGTTTATTCCCTCTGAAAGTAATCCTGCATCTGATTTTGAACATTTAGCATTTATACCCAGACAATACTCAGTAAGTACAATCTAGAAATACAGATCTTACCTTCTTTAAATGAGAGTGCAATTTTACTCATAATTAAGATATCAGAATTACAAATTCAACTACTCACTCCATTTTTGTATTACTACTCCAAGAGCAAAAGAATCAGTCTCAAAAGAGGGCTACCTACATAAAACGTCACACCCCAGAGCCATGAACAAGGATTTTCCAGAGCTGCTGCAGTCTTAAGAGTATCTAGCAAAAGTCTGCCATTTTTTATTTTTTTTTTCCTTAAATCAGGTCTAGAACAATCTAACTACAAGAGCTATCTAAAAAAGATAATGAAATCGAGCCCACGCATTGTGCCTTTCAGCTGTGCATTCACTACAGGCATAGAGCAACCTACAAAAAGCGGCGGATGAAAGCGATCAAAGCGACGCATCTCACGACAGGGAAGGGCAGACGCCGCTCGGTATTATTCCCAACTCCAGCGCTCCCCAACACAAAGCACCGCAGGGGGAACAACCTGACAGCCACCCGCTCGGGCCCCGGGCACAAGACCAGGGCCGCCCCTCCACACCGCCTCCCCACCGGGCCCGCCGCAGCCCCACGCCCCACACACCGGCCGCGCCGCCGCCGCCTCCCGCCTCCGTTCCAAGGGGGGGTGGAACAAACAAAACACAACACAAACAAAAAACCCCACTAAAAACAAAAACAACAACCTTTTTAAAAAAACACTATATATATATATTTAAAATAAAATAGAGTAGCAGCGGTCCCGAGGCGCGGCGCGGCCGCGGCT
>JANHFX010014817.1:10682-29441 GCA_027560015.1 Chloroceryle amazona | reverse complement strand
GCCCTGCCCCCTGCCCTTCGAGCTTGCTTTCGACAGCCGCACATCCTTTCCAGCCTCCTCACGCCCCTGGGCACCTTCTCCTCCCTTGTTGGTCTCCCCCCTGCCTTTGGGACTCCCTGTCACCTTCCGGCTGCCCTGTGCCTTCCGGCCTCCCCCGCGCCTTGCTACTCCTGCTTTTTTCAGTGTCTGCCCCCCCCCCCCAGCCCCGTTCGTTCTTCAGTCTCCTCCTGCTCTCTCTGGCCCCCTTCTCATTTTCCAGCCACCTCTTTCCCAACATCCCCCTTTTTCCCTCACTACCTTTCCTCTCATTCTTCACCCTCCCCCCTCTTATGTCATACTCCTCTTTTTTGTCTCCCCATCTATTCTAATCTTCCCCTGCCCTCTGGCCTCTAATTTTTGCCTTCCACTTTATTTTCATCCTCCAGCTGCTCTCTGTCTTCCCCCCACCCTCTTTCAGCCTCCACTCTGTTTCAGCATCTCCATATTCTCCAGGCTTCCTCACCTCCAACATCCACCTGTCCTCCAGCCTTGAGAGGGAGGCCAGAGGGGTAGGAGGCCAGAAAGAAGTGGGGAACCCACAATAAAGTAGAGGCCAAGAAACAGGTGGGAGGCTGAAAATGGCTGGGAGGCTGAGAAGAAGGTAGAGGCCAAACAGGGGTAGAGCCTGAACCACAGCTGGGTTTGAACTGTGGTCAGGAACCAAAAGGCTAAAAAGAACATAGAGCATGAAAAAGGATGAGCTGCTGAAAACAGATGGGAGGCCAAACAAAAGTGGAATGCTGAGAAGAGATGGGAGATGGGAGGCCAAGAAGGGGTGGAAGTCCCAAAGGGCATCTACTTTCTTGGCCTTTTTGTCACCCTTTTTATCCTTTTCTTGATGGCTTCTCATTCCTTTGGCAGTCTTCCAACCTTTTTCACCCTTTTTTCCCCACCTGTACACCCTTTTTGGCCTCTACTTTCTTGTCATCCTCCCTGCCCTTCTCAGATGCCCACTTTGATTTTGTTCTCCCACCGTTTCTGAGCTGCTCCTTTCATTTTTACCTCTTACCCCTTTTTGCTCCTTCCACCTTTTCTCAGCCTCCACCTCTTTTTGGCCTTTAACTTCTTGTCCATTTCACAGCCTTTTTTATCTACCTCCCACCCCTTTTCAGTTTCTTCTTCCTTGTTCCCCGCTTACCCAGCTGTGGCCGTTGCCTGGCTGGCTGGTGGACAAGCCCTGTCTGGGCTCTGGGAGTTGTTGGGCTGAGCCCCGCATGCTGCAGCATGCCACGCATCTCCATGCAGCGAGCTCTGCTGGGCTGCCATACACCCATCGCCTTCGTTCAGTTTGTCACTAAATCAGTGACCAAACCTCCAATGGTGCAGCTCTTCCAGGAGCTCTGGACCAGCCCCTCCCCAGAGAAACTCTGGGGCACACGCGGTTTTGACTGCGCACAGACGGACCCGCTGTCACTCGAGCTGGCGTCAGTGGATGGCCGTGGAGATGTCTGTACTCCCCTTGCCTGGGGTTTCTCACATGGTTTCTGTCCCCGGAGGCTGCAGCGCTCCACAGCTCTAGGTGAAAGCTGGTTGTCCCCGGTAAACACATTCCCCATTAAATCTGTGAAAAATCCAGCCCAGCAGCCCCTCTTTCCTTCTCCCTTGCCCCAGTCATGCTCAGTCTGAGTGCAGAAACCACAGTTAGCCTGGGAAGCCTTCCTAGGTGAGTCCCCTCCACCTCCTGGGCCACCGCCAGCACAGACCCGCAGCACAGCAGCCCCTGTGCCCACCCACCCAGTGCCCAGGACGCCTCTGCCAGGGTGGACGCAGCGGGTGGGTGCTCCAGGTGCCCCCACTGCACCCTGTGACACAGCGCGTGCTCTTCTGCTCCACAGGTCTCATGGCTGGGAGGGTGGTCTGTGTGTGTAGTCTAAGACTTCATTTTCAGTTCACAGATCACTCCATGATCAGAATGAGGGAGAGAGTGGGATTAGGCTGGGGTCCCCTTTGTATTTATTCTTTTTTATTCTTCTTTTTTTCCCTTTCTTTACCTTCCTTTTTTTTTTTTTTTCCCCATAGACTTAGCAGATACTACCTGAGTATGCTCAAAAGCATTTTTGTTGCAGTTGCAAATTTTTTGTTTCTTGGGAAGGAGTTAGGCCACAGGAGGATGAAGTCTGGTTAAGCTAAAAAACAAAAAACAAAAAAACGAACAACAAAAATGTAGCTACTTTTCCTGTGGTTAGAATTATTTTTAACACTAGTAACTTTTTACATGCAAGTATTTTTCCACTGATTCCATAACTCAGAAATACTTGAGGTTAGTCAAACATTTCACTTAAACATATCTTTGTAGAAAGGCTCAGCATGGAAATTTTTTGCTGTAAAACAGAGATGTGCAGAAGGAGCTCAGCCCAAGTGTGACATGATGACGGCCGTGGTCTCCTAGCCCACAGACACTGCTGCTCACACAACCTCAGCTCACTGGCCATGCTGGAATGGCCCCTCAGAGCAGGAGTGCAGACCTGAACAAAATGTTCAGCCCACAATGTCTTTCAGTGGCTCTGCAGCAGCTCACCCAGCGCCTGGATCACCCCATTAAGCACAAGCCCAGAAATTTGTCCCCAGGCAGGCCCAGGGATGGTGTCTCTGGCTGAGGGCTCCAAAGGGGCTGTGAAGAACCAGCGCAGTGTCTCCCACCCTGCCACAGGGCCACCAGCAGCAGGGGCTGCTTTGGAGTCAGTAACCAGGCGAGCAGAGGTGGAAGCAGCAAGCTGTCCAAACTTCATTTTGGAAGCTCCTGCAGCTTCTCTCAGCTCACTCTGCCCAGATTTAACTATTAGTGCATTTGCTTTATTTCCAGTTTAAGTTTTGTTTCTTTCATCTTACACCCACCAGACTGAGACATACATTTACCTGCTAGCTCTAAGAGCTTTCTGTTATTGACTCCATTCTCCACAAAACCACTTACACTTAGATGACTGAGCAAATAACCCATCACTAAGCGCTCCTCTCCACTAAACCCGTGCAGGGTTTAGTGTCACTGAGGCCTTCGGGCTGAGGCAGTGCCTGTGGCTCCTCCTGGAGCCCTTCCTAAAGCTCTGACATCCTCCTGTATCAGGAGCATCAGGCATATGTGAGCTCTCCACCGAGACCACAGCTCTGCGTTGAGCTGTGCCTGTTACTAACTGATGTTCCTGATGCATTAGCCCACAGCCTCCACTCAGTGCCCACAAGCTGCTGATTCATCTCCCAGCCCAGCACGTCTTCCACCAAGCCCATGCCCCCAGGATGGGTCTCTGCACTGCTGTAGCAGGGTCTGTGCTCCACTCCTGAAAGCAGGATTCTACATCTTGCAGCGGCCTGATGTCATCTGCCTTCACCTGGTGCACCACAGCACCCAGAGGCTCAGTAGTGGTAGGACACCTCCGTTGCTGTCGTCCATCCCTGTGCGGATGAATTTGTCATTAATGATTTAAGCAGTTATTTCTTTGTTTCCTTCCTTTTTTTTTTTTTGATAAAAGCCCTACTGTGCTCTGACACAGGTGCTCGTGTCACTGGAGGAGTTCACCAGCCTCTGCTGCTACATATGCTCCAAGAGCTTCCTCATATTACAGTGATCCTGTCTGTTTTTCTCTCCAAACTGTCCTTCCCTCTCTATTTACTCAGTTGCAGTGTGTTGGGTACTGTACAGAGACCAGGCTGTCCAGGGACTCTCATGGAGAAGTGAGGCGGTGTTTGGGGTGGGAGAAAGCATGTGCAGAGCTGTGGCAGCTCACATGTGGTGGGAAGGCAGAAATTCCTTATGTTAGAGGGTGCTTCCCCTAGAAATACTGCACTGGGAAAAAAATTCCAAACCCAAACGATTTCATCAGTGGTCTTGAGCCACATTGGTGCCAGTAGATGTATCTGGTCAAAATCAGACAGGATTCCAGGGGACTATACATTGTTAGCAGACACATTAAATGCTGAAATGTAAAACAGAACTGACATAGAGTGGCTGCACAAAGGCAGCATTCCCTCCATTCTGAGGAGAGGACAGTAAAGAAAGTGCTGTCAGAGAAGGCAGGTTACAATGCCAGAGTAGACTTCGAAGCTATTGAACTGTTCACAATCTTGGAGAGCTCTCCTTTGAAAATACCACCCTCACACCCATCACGTATGTTGTGGAGTTGGCCCTCAGGACATGAGCATCAGACATGAGATAAGAAAGCAAAGAAAATAAGGATTTGAAGTCTGCCCTGTCCAGGGGATTTTCCTGTTTCCCGTGTGCAAAACCATGCCCATGGCTTTCTAAAAGCTCCCCCTTTAGGATGGCCGCTAGGAAATAACAGCCTCGGAGGTGGCCAGCATCGGTTGACTCTGAGAAGCAGAACATCTGACAGGCCACGTGCAGCCCCTCAGCTCTCTGGGCACCGGGTCTGGCAAGAGGCACCATTTGCTCCAGAGGGTGATGCTGCCAGGTCCCTCCAGATCTGTTCCTGTTATGGAGCTGATCTTGGGCAGGACGCTCTGACCTGCATTTTGGAGAGCTGTCTGTGGCTGTTTGCAGGCAGCCCCCTCATGTGCACCATGGCCGATTCTGCTGCAGCCACAGCTGGATGTTTGGCTCACAAACAGGCATTGGTGTGTCCAGCACACCACTGGTATGTGCTAATACAATGGCTGCTGCTGCACAGCTATTTATGCATTCACATGGTTACAAGCAAGACCTTAACTTATCTCTGTTTCGGCTTCGCTGTGCAAAATGGGGATAATAACACTTGCTCATTTTGCAGAAGGGCCCTGCAGTTCAGTTCATGAATATAGAGTAGTTTGAGATCCTCTGATGAAAGGTGCTAGAGATGGACAAAGGGGTACTAATGGCACAAAGCTGACTAAGTCCTAAGCAGTAGGCTCACCCAGTTGTACTGTGTTTGCTAATCCAAGTGTGTAATCGGCAGCACGTAGGCGACATGGCGGTTCAGGCTGCATAACACAGACAGCAGCTTCAAAGCACGCTCTCAATACGAGCTCGCGCTTCCCGAAAGGGCTGTCGGTGTCTGCGTGCACAGCCACAAAGGGCTGGTGATGCGCAGGTGAAAATGGAGAGCTGTCTGTGTGAGATGGGTGTGTAGCTAAATACAGAGTTGGTGCTGCTCCTTGGAACAGAAAACATCTAAATCTCTCTCTTCTCTCCCCAGCTCTGCCTGTCAGCTCTTCCGAATGAAGTCCTGGCTTTGTTTTCCTGATTTCCATTTTGTATCCTAAAATATTCACTCCAAGTTCCGCTTGACAGACATCCCTAATCTAATCTCCATGTCTGCTTTCTAATTTTCTCAGTCAGGATAAAACAAATTGGCTGGCGTTAATTGCCTGTGCAGCGGCCTGGAGCTTTGAGCCGTGATTTACGAGCTCAGAGCAGGCGCTCTGCAACACATTTTTCTTAATTTATTTTTAATGAGTCTCTCAATTAATTTTCTTGGAAACATCTTAATGATGTTGGAGGCGGGTGTTAATGAGGTTTGTACCACTGCCTCATTTTGCATATTTTAAAGTACTGAATGGCATCACAAGCAAGCTCCTAGTCCTGTAACAGAAAAAAAGACAAGGCCAGCGAGAGATACCCTCCTCAGCTGATACTGCTGTCTCAGCTCAGGCTTTCAGGCTGTGTGGGCCAGTTGGTGACTTTGAATGTTGTGAGGCTGAAGCTGGCCAACCCCTGTGATGGAGGGGAGCCAAGGAGCCATGTTGAGTTATGGCTGGTAGCCGGATGCTGCTCAACAGAGGGGTTCAAAGCTTGGACTCGGTGCATGGGCACACGGTGGTGCTCCCCAGCCCCCCTGTGACAGCATGCCCCATGATGTGGGGTCATCCTGAGCCTTTAGGCAGGAGCACCCCAGGGTACAGTGCCCAGGATGCTGAGGCTGGCAGCTGCAGGATGCTCTGGGGCATCTCTGCCAGCTCGTGGGGTCCCTGGTAATTGCTGGTGTGTGTGCCGGCAAGAGGCAGCAGCTGGATTGCCTTTGTTTTCTCTCCACGTGTCAGTCTTCATTAAACTGGAGGGGAATGAAAAAGGATTCACTTTTGTCCCAGCCAGAACGTGGCAGCTGTTTAATTTCAATTAACGTGGCACTGAAAAGAATAACATTACGGCAGTAATTAAAGTGAGACAACTCCCATCCCTAGCACTGCACCGTGCCAGCTCACCCTGCAGCGGGTCCAGTTTGGCCCCCCTCGTCCTCCCAGCACAAGGCGAGCACAGATGGGTGGCTGCAGGCCAGGGCTGTGGGGCTGCCCCACAGGTTCGCAAGGAGCCAGAGCAGGGTTGGGCCCTGCCAAGGCAGGCACTGCCCAGAGCAGCCAGCCCCAGTGCAGCAGGATGGGCAGCAGCTAGAGGAGGACAGGTACGGCAGCGCATCGGATGTGCCCCAGCACAGGCACCAGGGGGCACATCCAGACAGACCAGCCCACCGCACATCCCCCCCACAGCTCCTCTACCCTGGGAGCAGGTGGCCACGTCCATACAACCCAGTGCGGCACACGTGGCATGGTGCAGCGCAGCACTGCCATGCAGGCTCTGTGCTCCGTGGAGGCTCAGTGCCCCAGTTGCCACTGCCTGAACAAGACTGAAATGTGCAGGGAATTTTTGTCCCCTTGCACTGGCAGAAATCAGGGCTAAACTCAATTGTGTTCTGCACAGTGGGGGTTAAGTGGCCCTGCTCGCAGGACTGTTGGTGCTTCCAACTCCCACTCCCACAGCCTGTGGCTGAGACCCGCTGGTGGAGCAGGTTGTCATGGCAACAGATGATTTCTATTATGGTACATCTTCATTCACCTTCTGGGCCCAACTTGGCCTTGGAAATTTCCCGTTAAAACACCTGTGAGTCTGCCCTGAGCATCAACACGGGGTGACAGCACAGGGAGCCCCATGGCACAGACAGGCAACGTGCTCAGGACATTGCCCTGCGGCCCTGCACAAGGCATCACTGGCTCCCAGCGGTCTTCTCTCCCGCCCTGGGCAGGGCAGGGAGATGAGCCACATGCTGCCCAGAGCTGTTAGGCCACAGTGGGGCAGCCCCATCTGCTCCCCACACCTCAGCTGGCCTGTGGTGTAAGGCTCACCCAGCGGCCCTCCAGCTCAGGCACCACAGACCCATTTCACCAGCCGGCGATCCCGTCTGCACCAGGTTTTCCTACGTACACACTCCCGCACACTTACCTACGCTGACCCAGTCCAGCCTCTCTCTCTGGTCACTGCACATGGTCCTTTGACAGCTCAGCAAATTGCACCCATGCCTCCACCCACGGTAGGGTGAACTGTGGCCTCACGGGACAGCGGAGATCTCCCGTGTCCCAGGCGTTGGCTGGAGATTGCTGCCTGCCAGGACTGGACAGTGATTCCTCCCCCAGCACTAGTCCATCCCATTTTCCTGGCACCCCCGTGACAGTTTCCTGCTGGGCTGTCCGGCAGGATTTCCCTTTGCAGTTGCTGCTTACCCTCTCCTCAGCGGATCAGTGCTGCCCAAGTGCCTGCTGATTTATGTTCCTGTTGACTCCACCAGCAGCAGCCTGGTGACAGCACAGCCAGGCTCATCTCTGTCCACAGAGCCTCTCCTCGCCCATGAGTGCGGAGCTTGCCCCAGGAAGTTTCTGAGGCGTGCTCAGCTTCTCCTGGGGCTTGTGGTCTGAAGCCCTACTGAGCTGTGCCCCTGCACCAGGTCCTGCCAGGCGTGCCCCATGGGTGCAGTGCAGAGTAGAGGGGCCACACTGTGTAGCCACTCACCTCTGGCTGCTGCCATCACACCCCTCAGGCAGCCCCGGGCCCAATTTGTTCACATTTTCTGTATCACGCAGGCAGAGGGATGGGTTGGGGGTTGTTGTTTGGGTTTTGTTGTTTTTTTTTTTTTCCCCACTATTGATCTGGTGCTTTAAGAAGGGAAGAAAAAAAAATAAAAATCTCCTTGGCTGTCTAAACATTATTGATCTGTGCTGGGAAGCTGCACGGACAGGGAAGGGACAAATTGAAGTTTCATTTCCAACAACTCGTTCCTGTTATTTTTACCCTTTAGGACAGGGAGAAACAGAGCGACAGCCTCAGCTGATGGGGTCAATAGCTCCTTGGAGAGCTCAGCCCAGCCCTGGGGTGCGACTCAGGGAGCCACTGGCTGGCACAGTGGGAGGCAGCTGTGCCCAGCTGTCCCAGGGCAGGTGAGGGCAGCCCCGACATCCCGCAGCGCCTTCGGCATCGCGCAGGCGGCCGACGATCTCCGGAGTGGGGGGGTAATGGGGGGGGGTATTTATTTGCAAAACCTCTTGCGCAAAGGCTGGACGCGCAGCTCCCGCCGCTGCTGCCAAGGGAATGAATGAAGTGGATCAGATCTGACTTTATAGGAGCCGAACTTTGCCCGCCTTCCGTCCCCACCTCCCCGTCCCGGGCTGCCGGTGGGTGACGCCGGAGTAAACACCCAGCAGGAATCTCTCCTCTTCGCCTGGGATTTCATTCGGGAGCTCTGACGGGTGATTTTCAAGCTGTTTTGTAGCTCTGGGGATGAAAAATCTGCCATACTTTTACTCAGACACAAAGAGTTCCCTTCCACCTCCCATTTTCCCCCCGACCACCATCCCGGGGGGGATCCCCCTCAACTCCCCTCCTCCGTGGACAACGTCTGATGGCTTCAGAGGTGGCAGAGAAGGTGTCGTGATGTGATGAAGAAGGATGATAGGCAGGCAGGGGAGCTCTGTGGGCAGCTCCTTCATCCCTGCATCCTCGGCTGCCTTCGCTGCCTTGCACTGGTCCCCACTGGCACGTGGGTCCCCGTAAGTGCCTGGGGGCAGAGCCAGGCACGCAGCCCCTTCCCCAAAACCCCTCTGAGGCAGGGAAACGTCAGCTGGGAAGCATCGTTCAGGCAGCTCAGCTCATGCCAGCACATGCCCAGCGGAGGGAGAGGGTCAAGTGTTGGACCTTGTCCTGCCAAAGCATCTGACATCACCACAGCCCAGCTCCTCCGTGCAGCCACGGGATGGCTCTGCCCCAGGTCCCATCCCTCCTGAAGCAACTGTGGCTGGGGTTGCGTCATCCCTGTGCAGCCCAAAGATGGCCAGGATGGAGCTGGGCATGCCAGGGTGGTACGGAGCCAGCGAGGCCACGTGCAGTGGGCAGTGCCGTGCCAGAGACCGGGGCTGCCTGTGTGCCAGGGAGGAGAAAACCCACGGTGGTAACAAGCCACTGAGGCCAGCAGAGGACCACCCATCTCTCACCTTCTCTCTTGACCAAAACACGTGAAGAGAGGGATGAGAAACCCCCAGCTGGACGAGGCGATGGGCAGGAGCCCCTCATGCTGGCCAGGGCAAGAGAGGCCATTCCCAAATGTCCTGAAGTTGGGCCAAGCATGTGGTCTTTAACTGTGCCCCTGCCTGCACGGGATGAGCGTGCCCGCAGTAATCCCGTGATTTATGGCTGCTGATCCCCTGCTCTTCCTCGGCTCCAGTGCTGCTCCGGCTTTTCCTCACCCAGTTTCTTGAGGGGTTGCCTGAGGCAAATCGAGACCCAGGAGTTTCACCCTAAAACACGTGAAAGGAGAAGTTCGCCAGCACGAGCTGTGTCACGTGGATGGGATCACCCGAGTCAGGCTCCTCTGCCCGGCTCCGGATCCAGCTGTGAAAAGGGATGGATGAAGAGGGGTCAGGAGGACCCCACCCAGAGACCTCATCCTATCTCACACTGACATTCTATGCCTGGTTCCTCCAGCTTGAGAAGAAACCCCACGTGTAGCTCACAGGGAAACCTCAGTGCCAGGTTTATCCCAAGTGCTTCATCTCACACGGAGCTGGGCACCCTCCTCCTGCTGCTGTGACTGGCACATCACCCATCCCTCCTGCAACTGGGCAGGGAACATGCTCAGATGAACCCCCCCTACCCTGGAGCATCTTCCCATGGGGAGCTGAACCAGGTGCTGGCTCCTCAGCAGGTTCTTTCCTTCCAGTCGGAGCTGCAGGATCCCTAGGGAATTCCTGGGACCACCAAGCCCTGCTGTAACCCCCTCCTCTCCAGGGGGATTTTATCAGCTGGGGTGAGAACAAAGGACAAAGGGAGAGGGAACGTCACCCCAGGAGGACCTCAAACCTCTGAGTAACACCCCTGGGCAGCACCGCCACACTACCCCCTCCACCCCCAACATCTCCGGGGCCCCAGAAGGTGCCAGCCCACCCACCAGCACCCTCCACCATCTCCAAGCTGCCAAACACACTCATCCAAAGCCAAATCGGAGCCGTGCAGCGTGGCCAGGTGCAGGAAGAGGCCCTGACCCAGCAGCCATCACATTGTCCAGCCCTTGAGCAAGACCCAGCAAACCCCTAAATCCCAAAGTTCTGCTTTTGCAATGCATTTTCTGCCCGTAGGCGCGCTGCGTGGTACGAGCCCCATCCATGGATGACGCACGGTGGCTCGCTCTTGGGGAGCATCAAAGTTTGCCGAAGCCGGATGTTTTCCCTCAAAAGGCGCCAGTTGTGGAAGCCAGAGATTTACAGTCCAGTAACGGCCATAAAACTTGTGTTTTAAGAGCAGCGGTCGCGAATGTCAAGCGACCTGTTAGGAAATGTCCCAGTGTGTCCTCAATGCACTGCAAGAAGTGATTGCAGAGCCCAGGCCTGTGAACAAACAGCATCCCACGTTTCCTCCAGCCCTTGCTGGGCCATTAGCCCATCATCTGTTGCATCAGAAGGTCAGAGTGGTCCAACTTCCCAGTGAGATGCAGGTTCCTCTCCGGTTAATGCAGCCCGTGTACATCCCTCGGTGAGGTACAACCACGGTGCAGCTCTCACTTGCCTGGCACAGGTCTAGAGCAGTGGTTATTAGGAGTGTTGGTCATGGGATTGCTGGTGGCTGAGGCCTCCTGAACCTTGGAGGGGCTGAGGATGAGGAGGAGCTGGTGCCCTGGTGTTGTCGTTCCTCTGCAAGCAGCGAAAAGGAGAGAAACTGGGAATTTTGGTCATTAAAACATCACATGGAGGTGAGCGGCTGGAAAGGCTCCTAGAAAGTCCAGGAGAAGCTCAGAGCGTGCACTGCTGAGCCTGGAGAGATGTAACTAATCATTTTGCCTCCTCACCATCTCCAGAGAAGAGGTGGTCAGCAGGGAGCGTGGTGGGGGCCACGGCAGCTGGCTTGCTGCCATCTCCAGAGCCACCCACGGCCACCAGCTGAGCCAGCACTGGGGAAAGAATCCACTTTGCAAATGCTGAGATGAAATAGCGAAAGAAACAAGAAGAGGAACATGATCATTAGTCACTTCCCCGTGAAATGCAAGCCACATGCAACCCTGAACTTGAACCAGCTCGAGCACAGCTTGGAGGGGGACCAGGGGAGTTCCCGGTGCTGTACAGGGCTGTGGAACAACCCCCAAACTGGCCACGTGCCATCGAGGCTTTGTGGCTTCTCAAAGGCAATTGTTTCCCCAGCTTGATGCGATGGTGGCCGGAGGGGCCGGCCCTGCTCTGCTCCCCCCACAGCTCCCCAGCCCAGGTGGTGGGACACTGATGGGGGTGATGCCGACAAGGGGGGGTCTGGAGGGTTTTGATTCCCCCCGAAGTGCCAAAATCACCGTTGGCTGCTCACCTGCGTGCTTGCAGAACCCTCGGTTATTTTTACAGCGCTTGTTCTCGTAAGAGGGGAAGTTCTGCCCTCCAGATTTTAGGTCTAGCAGTTCCTTGAAGCTGCTGAGGAAGCGGCACCTGAAAAGGTGCCAAGAGCCCCCGATGGAAGCCAGGGCCCCCTGGCAACAGGTGCACATCAGCTCTGGGACCCACAGAGCGAGGTTACAGGATCCCCTCATCTGGAGCATCCTGCTGCAAGGCAAACGGTGTTGGGGTGGATGCTCCTCATGACCTAGGGGACCTCCTGTGCTCTCCAAAACCACTTGGGTTGAGCAAATCGGATGCTGAAAGGGGGATATTTCCTGGAAAGTAGTGCAAGTGGGGGAGATAATCCTTTCCCATGGTGTATTTCTCAGCTGAGGGCTAAAAGGGGAAGAGAAGCGCAGCTTCCCATATCTGCTGCCACCATGTGAAGCTCCAGACAGCCCTTTGGGCTTGGTCTCTAGGGAAGCTGGTGGCTGGAGGCAGCCTCAGCACTTCCAGGGGTAATTGGGGGTGACAAATCCCTCGGAGAAGGGGAGGAGCCCAGCTGGCACCCATGGGTCACATCATGGACAAGCTGGTTTGTTTTATCCCATCCCCTTTTAGGTCTGGAAATGGGTGGAGGGGAGGGGTGGGAGATGAGGGCTCTCGCTCTGCTGCCAGTGTGGGATGCTGGGGAAGCACATCCTGTGTTTTCCCAGCTCTGGCCACGGTCATGATGAATTGGCAGAGTGGAAGCTGTCTTGGCCTTTAGACATTTCTAAATAAAACACAAACAGAAAGGGTCAGGTGAGCAAAAAGCAGCTTTTGCCCTGTCACGGTGGGAATCACGTTCTTCTTCCTTTGCTGCACATTTACAGCATCTGACAAAAATGAGACTTCTGCTCTACTTGGACAAAGCTGTTCCTGCCTCAGTTGCACCCACGGTCAATGATTAACTCAAATTCCCAGCCCCCTCTGCCCGGCAGTGCTGGAAATGACTCCAAGTGAATCTCCGAAAATGGAAATGCCACTCAAGAGCTCCTTGCTTGCCACCCAACTGCCCTCCTCACAGCGATGCTCCGGCACGAGGACACTCTCCACCTGCAACGAGCGTCTTTCCCGCGATGGACTCCCCGGACAGATGGATTTACAGGTAGGCTCTGTCCTCCAGTCAGGATGTTTTATGCTGGCGATGGCATTTCCCCTCGGGCAGCCATGGTGTGATGCCCTGAGAGCATCTTCTGAGCTGGTAACAAGCTCAGGCTGGGCAGGATCGAAGTGCTGGTTATTGCAAAGCAGCTTTACAAAGGAGCTTTTCCATGGTGTGAGGCTCTTTCTATTCAAAGGGGGATGAGTCTCATCCCCTCAACGTGCAGAAACAGCCCCTCATGCTGATCTCGCAGGTACCCCCCAGGCCAAGGCTTTGGGGAGCATCGTGCTCCCTCGGGACTGTGGCACTGAGCCTGGCAGTGAAGCCCAAGGCAGCAGCAGAGTGAATGCTGTGGCTCTAACTGGGGACCTGCCTCCACGTGGGCTCCAAGCTGTGCTCAGGAGGGACCCAGATGAGCTTTAAATCCTTCCTCCAAAAAGCTTTCCAATAAAGATCGGGGAGCGAAATAGATGGAGGAAATCAAATCCAACCTAGGTACATCCCAGAGCAGCATTAATTCACCCAAGGAAAACCTCAGGAGATGCTACAAGGGAAGGACAACCCAGAAAGCTCCTTGAAACAGTAGAATTCTAAAAGTCTGGATGTTTTTTTAAGTGCAAGGCACAATTTTCAATGAGGCATGAGAATGAAATCTGCTGAAGAATTAGGTGAGGTTGCTCTCAGCCCAACCTCTGACAGAAATAAATATATTTATTTGCAAACCTGGGCACAGACCGGGTTGCATGTGCCCATCAGGAGGGAATTAGTCACGGGAGCGTGACTCGGGGAAGGGCTGTGTACACAGGGCAGGCTGCTCCCACACCAGAGCATCCACCTTAGAGGGAAGCAGCTGGGGAAGAGAAGCAAAAAGAGACCTTCCCCCAGGCCTGAGCTGTGATGCTGGTTGAGACCTGGCCAAGAACAGCCCAGCCCACAG
Organism: Chloroceryle amazona; assembly: GCA_027560015.1. Lineage (NCBI taxonomy): Eukaryota > Metazoa > Chordata > Aves > Coraciiformes > Cerylidae > Chloroceryle > Chloroceryle amazona. Next base: position 15,780 of record JANHFX010014817.1, on the reverse strand, counting down.
CGGAGGTAGGTGGTGAATGTCCACTTATATCTCCTGGAAGGCTGGAGCCAGACAGTGAGGTACCTCCAAGCAGCAGGGGAAGACAAGCATGGTGGAAATGCCACGGTGATGAGCCCCTGCACAGGGAAATGCTTGACCAGAGCATCATCCCCGGCGTGGGAAGCTCATACTGGGAATTTGCTGCTGCACTGGGAGCCTGTCCATCCCCAACCACCCAGCCCAGAGTGCGAGAGGCAGCGAACCCTGACCCAGGACCTGCCTGCACACGCCTCCACTGAAGGCAGCGAGAGCTGCTTGGAACGGGCAGGAAATTCCAGCCATTCCCTTGTTCCAGATCCGCAGCTGCGAGTTTCGGATGGAAGCTCCGGGGAGCCCTTCAGCAGAGGCTGGAGAAGGGTGGGCTCCTCAGCACCTCCACTTGAGGTCAGCTTTGATTTGTGAGCTGGGGGAAGGCGGAGGGTGAGCAGCCTGCCAGATGGATGCTGCCCAAAAATCCCACCTCGTTTACAAAGGGTTTGGAGGGCTGAGGAGTAGGGGAGGAAGAAAAGAGGGGGAACAGAGATGGCTGTTGCAAGAAAGAATTAAGGTTAAGATCTATGAAGAGCCAGTTCACTGAAGGGTTCTCCTTCCTGGCTCTCTGGATCTGCAGGCAGGGAAGCCAAGCAGGATGTTCTACAATGAACTTCCTCACCACCGACCAGCGAAACCTTCGGTCTGTCCCTCTGGAGAGTTCTGGTTGCAAAACGATCTCATCGACACATGGCTTACCCAACAGCATGACATCACCCTGCAAACCCCACCTTGCAGGAAGAGCTTATCACTTTATAAAGCAAATGAAAACGAGAGTGATTTCATCAGAGGCTGAGAGAGCCTCTGCCTCCCTCGGGAGTCTGTTCCCCTGGCTCACATTTGAGGAAGATCTCAAAGCTCCCATCGTGCGCTGGGTACCAGTGAGCGTGATTAAAGCAGGAGGACAAGACCATGCTCCAGGTCCGAAGAAAAGGATGGAGAACTCAGTGATGTCATCATGGCATCTTGGGATTAAAGTGTTCCCTGAGATAGGACATTCAAAAAGAGCAGTAAAGTTTTCCTTTCTGACCCCCCCCCTCCAGTCACAAACCACTCTTAACTCTCCAGACCAGGGGCACGAGGAGGCCACGCAGCCCAGCTTTTGGGCTAGGACTCCCGTGTGACTTCCCTGAGTCCTGTCCCACCTCAGGATGCTGGGCTGGCTCTGGGCTTTACTGGGACAGGCTCTAGCCCTCGGTTTTAGCACGCCGTGCCTTGAGGTAATAAACAGGACACGTTCTGGGGGAGGGGTAAACGCCAAACCCCCAACATCCTCGATGCAATCGCCGCTCGGACCTCATGTGGTCCCTTCCGCCTCCTTTCCTCCCTTCTCAGCGGCACCGGAGGTGGGGAAGGTCAGAAACCCCCAGGGACCAAGCTGAAGCTGGTCCTAAACATGTCCAAGTGTCATCCCTGTGCCAGGCTGTGCCAGTCCTGCACTCTGGGGGGTGAAGCTGAGCACCATCCGCCTGTATGGCAGCACCATCTGGTGGCACCAGCCCTCCCCATCGCCCCACTTTGCTCCCAGTCTGGACCAGTGGCAGCAGGACCAGGGTAAGCAGCCTGGAAGTAGCCAACACAGGCCTTCTGCCTGGCCTCAGCTGAAGCCAGGCTGCCTCTCATCCCCAGAGGAGCAGCCGTGGTGGCAGCCAGGCTCCCCCTGGGATGGAGCTGCTCGGCACGGTGAGAAGATGCTCTCAGGAGTCAGGGAAAGCTCCAGGGTTAACGACTCGCTCTCATGGAAAGGGGAGCACGCACGGGTGCTCGAGTTTGATGCACCCCAGCAGCTTCCAGACACGCTGCTCATCTTCCCCCTAGCCCCCGGGTTGCTCTTCCCCTGAAAATGGAGCATGGCAGAAGAAAGCTGGCTAAAAAATGCCTTGCAGTGGGGTTCCCAAGTGCCTCGGAAGCCCAGGAGGGATTTGCAGCCTGTGGATCAAAGGCAGCTTCGTATCACAGCAACTTCTGGTGCCAGCGAGTCACCTGCTGCACCCCCCTACCAAGCACCAAGGCTTTGGTGCTGAACCCAGCTTTGGCCAAGACTTTTTGTCTCCGGCGAGGGGAGAACCGCTGCTGCCGTTCAAGCCCCTGTGAGAATGGTAAAGGGTGTGTAAAGCAGAAGTAGAATCGTGGAATTGATCTTGAAGGTCTTTTTCAACTAATACTTCAAGTCCAACCCTCGAGTGCAGTGGGGTGGAAGGGACCGTTAGGGGTCAGCCAGACCAACCCCAAAGAACAAGCAGAGTAGAATGGGTGGTTCTGGTGTGGGAAAAGCACAAGGGGGTGGTTACCAATCAGATCCCTGTGCCGCTGCCTCCTGGAATTATCCATTTCACTCTGAGCTGGATAAGTCTCCAACTCACAAAATTAAGTAGCTTTTGCTCCCCAAAGCTTTCAGGATTACAGGCTCTCGAGGACCAACGGTGCTGCTGCACACTTCCCAGAGTCGAACCAGGAGAGAGATGTGCTCTCCCCTTAACACCAGGGATGCTGAAGAAATTTTGGGTGGATGTTTCAGTGCAGCACCCTGTTGAGAAGGGCGGCCGTTGCTCCGTGAGGCTCTCGGTCAAAGTGAGGGCTGGAAAATTTACCTCAAAGTACAAAAAAGAAGATGATAGGTAAAGGAAACACCCACGGACATAACAGATGATGGCAAAACAAAACCCCCCACCACCCCCCCTGAATAAAATGACACGAACATCCAAGACATGGAGACAAGGGGTAAGAGGATGAGCCCAGTGGCAGCTGCACAGCCCCATGAGATGAGGAAGGGGATCGATCCAACAGCAGCAGGTGCTGTGGGACTGGACCAAACCCAAATCCAGCCTTCTCTGGGCAGTCTGTGGTCATTCATTACCAGCCTAGAAAGGGCATTTTTAAAAGCAATTTCTTCCGCCGCTGGTCAAGGAGCACCAGGAGTCAGAGTCAAACTCTTTATTCGCTTTGAAACATCAGTTTAAATTTTCAGTTACAAAGTCCAGTCTAGCCCGAGCAAGCTGCAAGAATGTTACTGGTTCTTTATTACACAGCCCTTTTGTGACACGCTTGGATTGTTTGGTTTTACAAGGCACTGCAAGAACACACTGAGAAAAACAGAAGCCCCACCAGGTTGAGAAGTGTAGCTCCAGGAGTCCCAATAAACACAAGACTGACAACACCCAAGAAACCCAGACAGACAAGGGGGGTTTCACCACGATCACCAGACGGGGGAACCCCAAGAGGCCGAGCGAGGCTGTAACGTGCGCAACGGAGTCCGGACAAAACACCCAACTTTAAGAGAGACAGAAAAACCTTCACGGATCTGGCCAATCTAACCGAGAGTGACAACCAAGTAGCAAATACTCTTGGTTTTTCCCATTGTTGGGTCCGAGTGTGTGCCAGAAAACCTCGAGAACTCGCTTCAGTAGTTTCTGAAGAGCATCCTCAGGCAGCGGGGATAGCGAAGGAGTTCAGCAGTTTCTCCCAGTGCCAAAAGCCCAGTTTTTCCACCCACCTCACGTGCAAATGGCTCATCTGTCCCCATCACCACCGCTCCGCTGCCCAAAACGAGCCCAGCACAGGACAAGGCACTCCCTGTTTCATCAAAGTAAACATTGGCAATTTAAGAAGCTGGTGCAATAGAAAACCTGAACGTGTATTTAAGTAGCACAGAGTTTTATTTAAGGGCAGTGTAAAGTTTTAATTTCCTATATTTAATTCCTATCTAGGGGGGGGCGGGGTGGGTGTGAGGGGGGAGGGGGCGTTTTCTTCTCTACTTTGTCTTAAAATAGACTGAGCAGAAGCAGATGTCAGGTTTTAATTAATATGATGAAGAATTCACAATATCCTCAGCTTCGGAGGTTTGGCAGAATACCAGTTTCATCACCTAAGACACTAATCAGACACAAAGACAAGTTTCTTCAGAAAAAAAGTGCACTTTCTCCTGCAAAACACGAGGGTTTCCGGTGCAAAAATAACAAACCCAGCTACATCAAGCTGTACTTAGGGTATTAACTAAGGCTATTTTCTCCAGAAAACCTTTGCAACTCTGAAATTCTCTCGTTAAAATATTATCGGATAGGATACTGAAGTAAAGGAGACAACAGGAGCGAAGTTATTTAGCGGAAGTTTGGACAAATTCATTGCCAAGGTTTTTATTATCTGAGCTGCAGGGTGAAATCTGAAAATCGTAATAAACCAAACCAAAAAAACCCAACCCAACCCACCGCACACCCCTGTCCTTTCTACGTCTAAACGTACTGGTTTCCAGTCAGCTTTCAAACACCATCACTCACCCGGAAAGTAGTTTCGAGTCTGAGCTTCAGCTGCATGGGGAGAGCATCAGAAACACGTTATTGGTGGCAAAAAAAAAAAAAGAAAGGAAAAAATAAAGATGTACGAGCCGCAAGTTAAACCACGAACGACCACGGTCAGCCCGTAACCTCCACCTGTGGTCCGGCGCCAGCTCTTGTGGTAGCTGGGAATTACCAACTCCACCCCCTGACGTGGGGGTTTTGACCCATTTTTGGTTTAAGAAGCTCCTCCTTCTGCAATTCCTTTGCCACGCTTGCCAAGGAAGCCGGCGCACGAGGGCAGCGAATCACGCGCTCGGTCGGACAGAAATGAGCCGAGTACGAGGAGAAACTTCAGCGGATTACAACTTTTCTAGCCTCGGCGTGACCAAAAATAACGAGGCTGGGAGCCTGCGCTGTCCCCTGGGGAGCCCACAGCCCTGGAAGCTCCTGGGCTGTTATTCCAGGCGCAGCACCGGGTGATGGGGACCTGGAATAATCCCCTCTGCCAGCTGCCTGAGGCACTAAAAGGTGAAATCATCCCTGCACAACCAGCAGAGCGGTGGAGTCCGAACGGGACATCTCAGCGCAGCCGTCCAGGTATGGACGGACACGCAGGAGAGTTCCCACCCTGACTTACCACGGCACGAACCCCACGGAGATCACGAGAAGCTGACGTTTAATCAGAGCCCTGGGTCACCCGACGCATCGGGCTGAGCTCTGCAGCGCGCGGCTGCTCGCGAACGCCTTCTCCCTTC
>JANHFX010014816.1:0-13076 GCA_027560015.1 Chloroceryle amazona | reverse complement strand
GGAGCCCGTCACCCCCAGCTCCCTCCCTCGCTCAGCGCCTGCCAGGCCGGGCGGCCCGCTGCGCTGCCCACCCCACGGCTGCTCCCCGCCTCACAACCGTTTGTCAAGGGCTACAAGGGAGCTGCCGTCGTTGGAAAGGTTTCAGTTGCAACAGGGCGCTTCTCTAACGAACACGTTCTCGTTGACATACGGGATGAGCACGAAGCAGGAACTAAGCCAGGGAAATTCCACAGTTTATATTATAAAGGAAATCAGATTAGATTATCACTGTGGATTCTTCAGGGCTTAAACCCGTGAATCTGCTGGCAGATTAATAGCTTCTCTATCTCCCCTCGTGAGAGTGAAATCCTCCCTGTGTGGCTGGAAGAGCTGTTTTTAAGTGCTCCCTATCTTTATTGCACAAGACACCGCACTCGCTGGCCACCTTCCTCAGCCCTCGTCCGCCCGGCACCTGGTAGGAGCGACACTGCTCCGAGAGGCGGTTGACAAACTCCCCGAAGTGCGGCTGTGCTTCATCAGCCATGTCAACAGGCAGCAGGCATCTCCCCCTCTCAGCGGCCCAGAAGCCGCCGACCCAGCAGCATCATTCCTGCTGAGCATAAGCTGCAGCCGGTGTGGGATGCGGTTAGTGCAAGCCGTTTGCCAGCCCGGCGAGCACAAAGCACCACGAAGTAACATTGTGCTGCTGAGTGCGGGATGCAGCAGCGCGTAACGCAGCTCAGAGCTGCAGGCAGCGCCAAGGCAGACCCTGACTCTACCACGGTTTCACTGAAAACAGATGAATGCAGTATTGTCAACCAGCCAGCCAGAAACCATCCGATAGAAAACCATATGAAAAAAAAAAAAAATTAGATGATAGAATTTTTTAAAAGAACAATTTCAAGGAAAATTTTGCTTTTACCTTTTGGTGTTACCAATCCACTGTACTCAAGAGAATGGAAAACACCCCTTTTAATATTTATAATCATAAGACCTCTACACATCTCACATAATGCCTTGGGTTCTTAGGCCAGCACTAAATATTGAGTCATATCATGAAGCTGTGGGAATCGTCAGCACTGAACAGAGCACACATTTACAGAGACAAATAACCCCATGCAGGCAGACACAAATAACCCCCTTTCTTTGCCGGACAGCAGCCAGTTTATTGGCGAGTGCCTCATCCAAGCTCTAGCCTCAGTGCTGAGAGCCAGAACAAGCAGCAGCCAGAGCAGCAAAGTACAGTATGTCAATGCAACCAGTACAGCTCGAGCAGTCAGGAGGAGATAGCCAAGCAGAAATCCTGATAAGCTTTCTATCTTGTATGCATATATGAGCCCTGAACTCTTCACACAGTCAAGTAAATGTGCTATTTCAACAGCTGCTCCTGGAGGCTGGAGGAAGGGATGGGTTGTTATCATATACAGAAACCTTTAGCTAGACAAGAGGCAGAGAAAAAAATGAGTAATTGTGCTGAATGTTCAAAACACAGTCCACCTAGTGAAAAGGCTGCATCATGTCTTTCCCGCAGAAGGAAAAACTACCCGGTAGCATAAATTGCTTGTTTGATGTAGAAAAATAAAATCCAGACTAGTACAATAGAAGGATTAGTCCTGCACACATCATCTCTTTATCTGCTGCCAGCTATCAGTACTGTAAATTGTCTTAAGCAACTTCGCCTCATTCTCTCACACAGATCTGTGGACTTCTGTGGACACAATTCTTAAATCTAGGTAGAAAAAAAACACCTTTTTGGTGGCACAAAAGCTCATTAAAACAGTGTGACTAACAGTTTGCACGAGCTACTTTTTCCAGGCACAGAGGAAGGCTGACAAAAGAGTAAGGCAAAGAGTTATCCTGGAGAAACCACTGGCTAGAGACCAAGATGAACTTGGCCACCAAGCTGCCAACTGGTCGAAAACAAGCAAGCTCAAAGTCCATAGGCTGTCCAAGTTTGGTAGTTAAAACCAGCAAATGGGCAGTTAGGACATTCCAATATAGGCTTCCTGTGTTGCAACTACTTGCCAGAAGATCCCATTCTCCAAGAGTCCACCCTCAAAGGCCTGACCATCTGGAGAAATTGTTCTTGATGTTATGTGACATTGAAAAGCAAAGGCAAACAGCCTGGCAAAATATCAGCCTGCTATCATGCTAATTCCTATTTGCTTTTCCTTTTGTCGCTTGTGGAGGTGCATATGAGCCTCCAAAAAATTCAGGATAAAGCTACAAGTTTGGCTCCTCCAGACTGGCCATCCCTAGCCAGGTGGCCAGCTGGGAATTGTCAGCCACCTGGCTTCATTGCTTGATTTGCTCCAAGAACAAGCCCATCTGCTGACTTTGGTGGCCAGCTTTCTCCTGCTACAACTGCCTCATTTCTAGTGTGCAGAAAACATGCACCTGGGCTGGCAGCACATTTATGAATCTTCAGGGTGCTACCGCACAGCTCTGCCACATGCAGGAGGCACGTCGCTAACGTTCGTGAATACGGTGCGAAGCAGCAATTAAATCTTGGACTTCCAAATATCGTGTGTATGTGGGGCCGAGATGCTGGGCAGTCCAAGCAGCTTAATTGCATATCTTTGACAATTATAACTGCTCACAGTCATTATTAACTGCCTTGACCTCTTCCACAGACTGATAAATTCCACAGGGGAAGAAAACACCTGCAGTGCTCCTAGTACTCACTTCCAGCTTCCGTTCCTATTTCTGCGACCAGTTTTCTTTTCTCCCAGCTAACATTATTTTAGGCAACACAAAACAGAAGGCTAATACATCACAAGCTTAAGTGCATTGTGAACCAGATGGAAAGGTGCTGCTAGAAGCTTAAACAGCATGTTTGTAAGCAGCTTAAACATGGAAAGGCACAATCCAACCCTATGTAATTCACCACTTTAATGCTTTTTCAAGATTTCTGAGGAATTATGGTATCATGTCAGGTAAGGGTCTTACCATGTAGATGGCAGAACTCAAACCAGCTTATGCTAAAAGGTGAGTTTTTAGAAAGCATTGTGTACATGATGTGCTTCAAGAGCACCGTAGCCTTATGTCCCTTCCTGTTCACATGTGAGCACACAATTCCATTTCTGTTAACAGGCATCTGAACCGGCTAATACTTTCAAGTCCATCCGTGATATAGAAAAACAATTCTCCCCAGAAGATGTAGTGACCCAAGCTTTCAGGTCCCTTGTTATTTTCCTTGTTTCCTTCTTTCTTATCCCAGCTTCATTCTTTGAAGTTTATGTATCCTCTGTTGCTTGTGAACCTTTGGAAGTGATCCTTCTGTTCTGCAGTTTATCTTCTTGCAGACAGAGCAACAGAGTATGTATGCTTATTCTTCTAAACATACCAGTAATTATTTTGCTATTTCAATACAGAAATAGATTCAAATAAATTCCTTAGCTTAGGACTTTGAATTTGCATCAAAGCCCCACTGTTCTCAAGACTGGGCTAAATCCAGACGTGCATACGTCTTACATTTGGGCCTGAAGTTCGGTATTTCAGTTTCAGGTGTGTTTTGATTCAGAGCTTTGATGTACTTCAGAATAAAACTGAAATGCTAGCTGAAAAATACTCCAGAACAAAACAGAAGACTGAACAATCTCCCAAATAAACTTCATGAGTGAACCTCAAGCTTATTTGTAAGAACTTCTCTACTGTTTGCAGGTGTGCCCTCCACTGCACCAAAACCAGCTATGATCACAAGGATCCGCCCCTCCCCCATAATCTGATTTAAGACTGTGCTACAAAACAGGCAAAGGATTCAGTAAGCATGATTTCAGACTGCTACCCGACTCAGATTTATATTCCCAAATCAGTTATGTTTCCTGCAGGTTCTATCAAATCAAAATAGAGCTGACAGAGTAGAGCAGTGGTAAACTGAAAAGTCATTCAGCACTTGAATGAAAAATGCAGAAGAGCTTCAAAAAAAAAAAAAAGGGAAGGAACAGTAGGGCATCAATCTCTTCCTCTTCCCCTTCCCAGGGCTTCTCTGCATCTCCTTATTTTATTGACTCTATCATCTTGATCTGTATTCTTAAAGCTCAGCTGTGGTGTGAGGAAGGTTCCGCAGTAGTATCAATCCAGCGAACTAAACTAAGAGGTTCTAGCAGATTGGCCTGGGGCCACCGATATGAATGGGAGCTGCTGGATGCTCAGCATGACTGACAGTTAGGCTCTTTGTGGATCAAAAATTAGAATAATTTTGTTCCATCTGGCATTTTTCATGATCCCCACTGTGCTGAGTATTGCAGCCACAACACCTTGCTTTTTAAAAATAACCTCTCAGCTAAAGGCATAAAAATTTAACAAGCACTGGAACAAGTGAAACAGTAGCGTCAACCAAATTCTTGCAGATTACCATTCTTTGGGAATTGGATGGACACTCCTTAAACAAACTTACTTTTTCAAGAAGTGAATACTCCAACTGCTCTTCAAGGTACTTCATTCGTAGACCCTCAAATCGATGGTAATTAGAAAATGTAGGTGAGTGTCAAGCTGCTAAAATCTTTCCTGGGTCTCGAGGTAAAAGATCTGCTGGAGATCAAACAGGGTAATTTTGTTAATCTCTGAAGATAGCCTAAAGAAAGTAGAAAATAGCTGAGGTGGTAAAGAACACAAAAACCATGGCTTGATAGATGAAATAAACGAAGAGTGATAGAAACTGGAGGGGGAAAAAAAAAAAGCTAAATTGAAGGAAATTAAGTTTTAGATTAGAAACGTATGAATTACTGCACTTCACAGCAGAATACAGCCCAGTATCCTACCTCAAGAGTGCTGAATGGCAAATGAAGCAGTAAGAGAATGGAAGCAAAGAAGTGTACAGTGCGTTTTCCCTCACAAACTCTTTCATCTTTCAGAGATACACAAGGTAATGATTTCCAGAACCAGAGATAGCAACATTTGTGTTGATTAGCTTTTGGTGGGGATAACATCCATGAGTGGGTCTAGTCCAAATCCAACCCCCTCTGGCAGCAAGGCTCACAGTGTACCTACATTGTGTTTGAAGAAGTATCTCTTAATTTCTTTCAGGTTCGCCACCTATTTCTTGAACTATGAGAAATGGCAAATGATGATTTCCTAGTCACATTCTCTACTCGGTGCATGACTTTTGTGCTTTTTGATCCTCATACCCACTCGGTTGTCTTTTTCTAAGCTAAAAACCTTGTGTCATGCTCAACACAGAAGGTTCTCCATAACTCTTACTACGCTATTTGCCTTCATCTTTTCCAGCTCAACTATTTCTCTTTGGAGGTGTTACCATGTCAATGACACAGTAGAAGAGGTAAAGGAACCTGAATTTATTTCTGCAAGTCCCTTTGAATTCTTCTGAAGGCAACTCCTTGAGAACAAAGGGTAAAAGACTTAGCAAATCTCTGTGCTTTTCTATTTCTAGAAATGTTTTCAGAAGCATGATGACCTCCTTCACATACCACAGTCTGAAAGAACCCAGTATAAGCATGAGGTCCCAAGAATGTGTAAACAAAGGCATGGATATTAACATAGAAATGATCTTATTGTGGGCTCTGTGTCTTATTGCGGGCTCTGTGTCTTATTGCATCTGAGAGTTGTACAATGCAGTTAGCACTGGGAGTGCTCATCGCACAAACATTGTATGGTCACATGTGAGAAATTGGCCTTTTTATTAGCTCTGGAGTATTTGGGGCAAACAACAAGCCCAGTCAAGGTAAGGTTAAAAAGAAAAGGAGTGTAAATGGAAGATACTTCCAAACTACCAGGAAAATACTGAAAATTCAGAAATAGACCAAAATAGGAAGAGTCTGGAAAAAGAAAATGATCTCCAGATGGAGGACAGGGGAATGCCAAAAGTCTTGAAGATGTTTTATTTTAATCCCAATTCCCTAAACATTGGATGTTGTTTATAACACAAAATTGCTTGTATTGTTTGTGTGTTACTGCTTGATTTCTAAAGCGATGAAACAAGCTGTGGAAGCCACAGCAGGGTTTCCTTTTAAACATTAAATCAATGCACTACATCTGTTGAAATCCTGGAGAGCCCAAGGCAGCGATGCCAAATTCCAGAGTCTGTACTCAGCAGGAGCCATGTGGTAAACGTCTGCATTTAGGTTCAAAGTTGGGCTTATTAGCTGTCATTCTCTGAAAACTCTTTGGATGATCTTCAGTCAAAGTGCTGTAACTGAGAGTTCTCCCCTCCCACCTTCAGCAACATTTCTGATACAGCAGAAGATGTGGAAAACCTTGAACCATACAGGGGAGGACAGTGAGGGAAGCTCAGCTAAGCCCCACGGTTACTTCAGGACTTGATGAAAGCACTGTCCCAAGATGGTGGTTTAACGTTTTTTCAGATAAAACTTTTCTACCTTTATCTATGTGCTGAAAGATGAGAAGTTCTGTGAGCTGACCAAAACGTAGAGCAAACTTAAGTGGAGTTAAGAAGTAATGAAAATCTCCGAACACACCCACATACAGATATGCTTAATGCTCAAAACAAACCAAAAAAAAAGTCCAGTAATTTACTTCACTAAACTCTCCAAATGCCTGAGGTCTGTCTGTCCTCCCACTGTTTATGCACACAGGAATCAATCAAGTTGGGAACAGAAAGCCTCCTAGAACATCATCAAAGGTCTGCGCAACACTATGTTCAGTCCTGTCTGACTCTGGGTCAGCCCTGCTACTGCCCACTCAAACCTCTCCAGCAACACACTTAAGCAAATGCATTTCATGTCTGCTTAGGTGCAATTAAATCCTCAGATTTGGGCCTCATGGTAAAATACCTCGTCCCCTCTGTAAATTGTCTGGGGGAGCACATAAAGGTTAAGAGGACATCGCTGGTTTCTAACCCTGAGATGCTGCAGGTTTTCAGTGGGCAACATCCTTCGACATGCCACAGCCTGCCTATCTGCCTCAGTGTCTTCTACAATGGAAACTGTTCCTACTTGTCAAGTGGGGGCGTCGAAAGAATGTATTAGCTAGTCATTGCTCTGTTTCTGGAATTAACAGTAAAAAACATGTCAGAAGGAGCTCTGGCTTGATGACTGTGATGCAGTGCTATTTTTTCTGAGGTAGTGATGATGATGGTCAATAGGAGGAAGCAGTGAGCATGACACGCGTACTCCCACACACTGGACCTTCAGTTTAAAATGCCTGTATGGTCCACAGTATGGTTTGCTGGACACCTCCTAAGGTACTGCATTTTCTTACTCTAATGTGAAACTCTCAGTCTGACCTGAACTGTCACACAGGACATATTCCTCTTTCGTTTTCATAGCAACCGTCTGCTTTTTTGGATACTCAAGTTTCCTGGCTTTCCAGGCATTCGCCGAAGGGGCGGCTGCAAAGACACACACACAGGAATAACGTGCACAGACGGACTGGTCAGACGATGTCTGTCCTGGGCTTCTGGCTCATCTGAACAGCTCTGCACAGGTGATCTGTTCCTCTGCTTGGGACTGTAGAGGCCCTGCACCCAAGCTTCCAGAACTGTCACAGTCAGCATGCTTGGGGGATTTCAAAGAAAAATTGGGTTGAGGGTTAAATCAAACGAGCTTGATATTAGCTGCTGGAACATGGTTCTACCACGCAAGACTTTTTTACTGTTTGAGTCCAAGTGTTACAGACAAAAGATTTCATTCCATGAAGCAGTTGAAAGTGAAAATAACTTGGTGTGTGATGGGCAATTAGTTATTAGAACCTGTTAGAGTGGGACAAAGGAAGGAATGCATTGTCTGGACCTTGAAAGGGAGGAACCTCGCCTAGAAGCACATGACTGCTACATTTGGGTTTACTACAGCAACTGTATGGTACCCTGTTCCAGTGCTAAGAAGTGAAGAAAGGTCAACTGATACACTAAAGACAAGACAGTGGAGAGCTGTGAGAATGATTGAAATGGTTTAGAAAAAAATGCTTTAGTTTCTCAGAAGAAACACAAAGAGATCTAATGATGAGAATCAAAACTCTACAATATTTACCCTAGAAATGTGTTACATTTTTCAAAAGAATGTATAAGCCTTTGGAAAAGCACACAAAGATTTCTGATGGGTTTTAGCTCATTACAAATTTTAAATTAAAAATTGGTTGCATTTTCTAAAAGAGATGCACTTCTTCAAATAAATTAAGATACTGAACTCTGATAATCTGCTGAAATGGGAAGCTGAAATCCATGGTTAGAATTTTCTCTCCTGGTCTGATCTATGAACGCAGCCTTTGTCATTATTTGTGCTGGATTTGAACCCTCCTTTCCTAATTCTGCTATGTTTTCAGATATGGACAAAGTGAATCTCCAAGTTTGCAGCTGAAACCATTGAGATTTTGCTTTAAGAAAGCCCCCATAACCTCCCTCACCCACCACCAAAAAAACCCCAAACCAAAACCAGAAAAAATCTACCACAGAAACCATTCCTTTCTGCAAATATTCACCTCCTCAGGAAGAAAATTACAATAGTGCAGAGATTACTAGCGATATCTCTGACAAAATAATACCAGTACTCTGTTCTGGAGAAGGTATCCTTTAGTCCCCCTCATTTAGTAATTCAGCTAGTGAATCTCTTTCCTCATTTACTCAGGACTACCCAACTGGATCGATCCCACCGGTTTGGTTTTTGGCTTGGAATGCAGCAGGATAGAAGGCTGCACCACAAGGAGATCAGGTCTCTATCAGACTGTCCGTATCTCAAGAGAAAGGGAAAAAAGGTGATTAGCCCAGATAAACTGGAAAGCCCTACCAGCTAAATAGCAAACACTGGTAGGAAAGAGAGAGCTCTGGTAAGAAGCCACATGGTTGTGAGATAGCTGGTGGGAGGGCACAGCAAAGATGCCTTCTCACTGTGGGGCTTGAAGGCAGCTACCAGACAGAGCTCCAAACTCCAGAGCAGGCTTAGTTCCACTTGTGTGGAACTATGACTGCATGCACAAAGGCAGAATTTTGTTTCTCAAGTGAACAAACATTTCACTGCATTAAGATTTTTTATGTAAAATGAAGCTTAATTCTACTTTGTATAGTATAATTTCCATGTTGCATAACTAAAATACACACGCATACACTATTCGGTTTAGAATCCTGCTGGGATCTGTATGCTGGTGGTATTTCCTGGGAGCCCGTGAAGGACCCCCACACTGGGACCAAAGCTGCCCAGCTGGCAGCCAAGGGGTGCACCCTCAGCCAGTTCTGCTCCTCCTGATGGTCACAGAGCCTCTCGCTGTCGGCTGAACCCAAACCGGAGGGGACTGCTGCGAAGGGGAAGCTCTCTCTGCCCTTGTGCTCCCTAGCACGGGGCACTGAGGAGGTGATGCGCCTCTCTATTTCATACGGGTGTATTTGATACGGGGATAGAATATATTCAGAGTGTCAAAGTCTTCCCAAAATAAACACCCCGATCAAGCAAATTATTCTAACAGAAAACGACCAGCCTTTTACAGGATGCCTCCATGTATGTTCCTGTGTTTTTTAACATTTTGAGATAAGAACATTCTTAATGGCAGCTGTAACTTCCAAAGCTCATGTTGAAATCTCTCGCTTCTTTGTCATGAGAGAGAACCAGCCCTCAAGGGCTGTGCTTGTTCGACTTTTCTCTAGTGACACCGAGCCAAGGTAACTTATTCTCAGTCTTGTAACCTTTGTGCCTCGAACACCAAGAAAAGGGCAGGTGGCTTTTTTTGGCAGAGCAGATTGGTGAACCTGTGATGAAAATGTTTTGTTGGCAAAGTGACTCCAGCTCCAGTTCTAGAGAAGGGTCTAGAGATTGATCTGTATGTCTTGGTGGGTGGAGAGAAGAAGGGGCTGGGAATAGGAACGAAAGATAGATTGCTTACCATAATAGGAATGAATTAGTTAATGTTTATAAGATGCTTTGAGATGAAAAGCAGTACATAAGCCTGAATAATAGTAAATAATTTACGCTCTCTAAGTAAAGGGATCATGGAATAACAGCAGGGATTTTTGTTGTCTGTATGTCTGACTAATAAGCTTCTTTTGCTTATATCTGACCGTCTGTGAAATAGTCATGAAAAACCACCCAGCAGAGTAACCAACGAAACCAGTGAATCACAACTGCCGATAAGACCGTAGGCACAACAGCATGGGAGTTCCGCCTCACATGCAGAGCTCTTTCAAGTCAAATATACTCTAAAATACATGGGAAATAAACGCTTATGTGCCAGGGGATGAAATTACGACCTCACATTAATATCAGCTCCTAAAAACTCCACCAGCCCTGAATAAATCCCTGCGAATCTCACTGGAATATTTGCTAAATTACTGGCGTTGCTGTATGCGCCACAGAGGAAAAAACCAAGTACAGCAGTAGGCCTCGCAACCACTTCAGACACCTATGAACTATCAACAATACCCAGAGCCAAGATTTACAAATCATCTAGCAAAGACAGCAGCTCTGAGCAGTAAACAGTGTGCACTCGCAAAGATATCTTGTCGCAGAAACTTCACTTCTACCGGATTTCAGAATTGGTGGATGCAAAAAGTACGGCAGGCTCTTGCTTTGGGTATTTTATTAAGGAATTTGCTAGAGCAGCTCCCTCTTGTACTCAGTTCAAATTGCCTCAGACATAAGCAGTCACGGGATGGAAAATTGGCAGAAGGTCTATAAACAAAGGATAACGATCAGCAGCAAAGTGTTAGAGGTGAGAGCCTAATGGAGCACCGCAGGGACTGCTAGCGCCTGTCTCATTTAGAAACTCTAAATAAAATTAATAGAACTACAAAGTAGGAAAGAGGGCAGTTAAAGGAAGTGTCACTCCCTGTCCATATGGAGTACTACATCTAAATAGTCAACACAAAATGTGCTCACCTCACCTGAAACAGAAAAAAAAAGATTTTCCTAATGTTTCTTCATTAAACACTTCAAAGAAGCATCCAAAGAACACTTCGCTACACCCAGCTTTAACACAGATCTACTGTATGAGGGACACATTTTAAAACCTTTTTGGAATCCTATTATATAGGACATCCTAGGGACCCTAAACTTGGAGCTACATAAAAATGATTGCCCCTATGCTAGGTGTCAGACAGGCTAAGAAGCATAAATTATAGCGTTCCTTGACATTCTGATGTTAGAGCTGCTGATCACTACTGTAGCTAAAGTCCATCTCTGGCCTTCATAAGCTACTATGGTCAATTTCTAAGCATCACAGAACTGTTTAGGATGGAAAGGACCTTTAAGAACATTTTGTCCAACCATAAACCCAACACTGCCAAGTCCACCACTAAACCATGTCCGCCAGTGCGACATCAACAGGTCTTTTAAATCCCTGCAGGGAAGGTGACTCAGCCATCAGAGTGGTTACTTCCCTCGGCAGCCTGTTCCAATGCTTGACAACCCTTCCAGTGAAGAAATGTTTCCTGGTACCTGACCTAAACCTCCCCTGGCACAACTTCAGGCTGCTTCCTCTTGTCACGTGGCACATTACCTGGGAGAAGAGACCAGCCCCCACCTGGCTACAACCTCCTGTCGGGTAGTTGTAGAGAGTCGTAAGGTCCCCCCTGAGCCTCCTTCTCTCCAGGCTGAACAACCCCAGTTCCCTCAGCTGCTCCTCACCACCCTTGTGCTCCAGACCCTTCCTCAGCTTCATTGCCCTTCTTTGGACACACTCTAGCACCTCACTGTCCTGCCTGCAATGAGGGGCCCAAAACTGAACACAGTACTCAAGGTGCAGCTGTAGATAGAGGGGAGAAAACTAAACAGTTGGAAACCGCTTGTTCAGAAACCGGTAAGTGCAAATATTACTGTGAAAGACAGTTCTGAACCCTTTGCCCATCCCATATGAATGCCTCTTTGGGCACTCCTCCTTTCCAAAACATGAGTGTTGGCTGCAAGATGTCTCTTATCACCCAGCTCCTGACACAAGCAGTTTTGACGGCTAATGCAGGGAAATGATCACATTACCTTCAGCAGTAAGAGATCTGGACAGCAAAATCACTTCCTTGAACCATCGCGAGCTATCAGAAGCATAAAGTTCACTTTCAACACGTAGAAATGCCCACTGATTCTGAATAGAGAACCATAAACGTTGTCTTCCTGACAAAATATTTGATCACATCCTTAATTTTAAACATGTGATTCACTGATTTCAAGAGTCTACTTTGATTTAAAGGTGACACCTTGCTAAATGAGGGTCGTTTACCATCAAAGCAGCCTGAAACTGAACTTATCACCCTCATAGCAAATCACAAGGGAAATTACTGCAAATGAGAACTGAATTTGCCTTGCTTCACTGCTTTCATGAATGAGTTTTCTCTTTCAATCATATCTACCACACTTAATTATTTTCCCTCCTTTTACATTCCATTTAGCTTAACTTCATTACCAGTAAAATTTATGCAAATCTATGCGTTGTTAGCATGTGATATGTGTATCGTGGAGCTGTGGGAACCTGCAGCTCGTTTGCGGGTGGGCCCGAGTGCCGAGATCTGACAGTGCTGGGCTCCAGCCCTGTAATAACTTTCTTGACCTTTCCTTGCGACATGCAGCCCTGGAGCCAGTTACCTATCTCTACAGGGTCTCAAAATAAATTTCTCTGGTAAAGAGATAAGAGCTCAGATCAAAACATGCAGACTACGCTACTGTAGTTAACTCCTGTGCCAACTACCTGATGACAGAAAATGATGTGGTTTGTACTAAAGGTTTCTTTTCAGAAACGTGAAGGTACACTGAAGACAAAACTTAACTTTCGACTACCATAGCTTTCTCCGGGCTGGGTTACAGGGAAAATCTACCATAACAACGAGCCTTGCGAGCCAGCGCGAGCCCTGCTGGGGCCCTGTGATGGCTGCCTGGCTCTGGGACTCTTCTGCAGCCTCACAGCGCAAGCAGGAGATGTTCTTATCAAGTCTCCTCTTTCCTTCTGAGTCGGCCGATCCTCTGCCTTTCTCGGACCCCGCAAAGGAAGTCAAGGACCCAGCATCCCAAGAAGATTTGGAGAACCTGTAAAAAAACTATTCTGGGAGAAAATGTCACATGAGGAAACTATTTTTTTCCCCATTGTTTTTCACCCCCTGCAATTCAGACTTACCCAGGCTCACTGAAGGAGCGGGCAGCCTGTGCTCTCGTAAAGCATCACTGCTTTTTAACAGGAATCAGGTTGAGAGTGGTTGTAATCTAAAGAATTTA
>JANHFX010014813.1:82934-175976 GCA_027560015.1 Chloroceryle amazona | reverse complement strand
TTTGAGGAAGAGAATTTAAAAAAGCCACCTGGATTTTCACATACCCCCCCCAAACAAACAAAAAAAAAAAAAACCCGAAAAACACCATCCACAAACCAGACTTACTCAGCTTTTACGGGAAAGAAACTTTAACTAGCAACACTGTGCACTGTTGCAATAGAGTCTGTGTAGCATAGATCACCTGAGTATTTGTCATAAACTGACATGAGCTAAGATTCTGTGTCTGTTGATTTTTGGCAAGGAAAAAATGCACTACAGTAAAGTTCTACTAACTGATCCACACCATTAACCCTACCTGCATGAGTTCTTTCACCACAGAATACTTCACACGAAAGGCATACGACTTCACCATTCATACCAGCCTTTCGCAGTAAGGCCTTGAGCTAGGATCCCGAATATGGGAGTGGGAGGAAGGAATGCTTTTAACTAGCACACAGCATTTTACTTGTTTTAGATTTTTTTTTTCTCAGATACAAGATAGAAATTAACCCCCCAAAACCAGCACCAATTCATCTACTAGTCTGAAATGCAAAAATATAATTACAATGCAAGCAAACAACTGAAAACAAATCAATACATCATCCTTTCATCTCCTTCTTAGGCTTAATAATTATCTTTCAGTGAAGAGCTAGAACAAAACCAGAAGCTAGTATAATAGGAATTAAAAAAGTAAACCCAAGTGCATAAACAATATCAGTGCAGCAGCAAAATATACAGTCACTGTTAACATTCCAATTCAACCCATTTCCAACATTTTTTTGCAATAAAATTTGGCCGTATGCTGGCCAAAGCAACAAGCCTCTTTTTAATATTAACAGTCATTCTTCACTTAATCTATTTCTGCTTGTTTTTTAAAATAAAATTAATTAAATATAACTCTCACAAAAAAAAAAAGTCTGTATTTTTTTGAACACAAAATTCTGGTGCAAATAAAGTAAGAAATAAATATCACACTCTTAATGACAAAAGGAAATTTGAACTTGTTCCTATGGCTGAACTTAGAGGATGTGAGGGTAAGATTTTTGTAACATACTTTTTTAAATATTGGCTTAAGACTCTGATAATTTCAGAGGCAAAGCCAAGCAGCTGGGAGGAACATTTTTGTCAAGACATTAAATTTCACTACATTTTAGTTTTGATAGCAAAGTGTGAATACAATCAGAGGAACCATAAAAAGTCTTCTTGATAGGTTGGGCTCTGTGCTTTGTGTTGTTCTTCTCAACCTTCCCTCAGTTGCCAGAGCAGGGGATATGAATCCAGACTTGCCAATGCAGCAACAAGGCAGGATTGTCTACCCGCTTGCTGGGAACAACCCCAACCTTTGTTGCATGAACTCCATTCTGTTTGCATTTTCTCTTACGTTGCATATGAAGATTAGGGGTAAGGAGGAGGCTTAGAGAGACAGTTGAGAGGGGCACACTGAGAGCTGGAATGTGGCTGCTCTTCTGGAAGAGCATTAGGACTGAAAATTAAAAAGAAAAGAGAAAAAGTGCTTAAAATACATGGAAACTTTACATGCACATAAATACTACAAGGGTGGAAACAAACTTTAAAAGGGGATGGAACATCATCTCTAAATCTGTATTCTCAGGTACACAGTATACATAAAGAAAATCCTCAGTGTGCACACTCATTGACACCTGGCTGCATACATGAAGTGGCACAGATATCCCGCTTGCCATTTCATGTACACAATTGCTGTTTGCATGATCCGATGAAAAATGATGGGTGGAGAAATAAATGCATGTGTGAAATGGGGCAGCAGAGCTGAAAGATAAAACACAGGTGCCATCTTTATGTGACCATTTAAGATTTTCTATATGCAATTGATGAACTGTTTGAAATGAAGGACAATGCCAGTCTGGAAATCAGGTTTAATCACTTTGTGAAGATGTGATCTCTTATTGAATGTGATCTATTTACTAGTATATTTGTACAAATGTTGTGCAGCCTTCTTTGACAGGTAACATATAAGCATTACATATTTTCTAATTAACACTTCCAAATGGTGAGGTTTTCTGTGTTACTTTTTATTTTGGTTTTGTGCTGTTTGAATCCTCTTCAATTCTGTCATATACTTTGTTCATTTGACTGCTTTTCACGTACAATTTGTCTGATAACAGCATTCACCCTTTAAATAGTACACATTTTCATATAGCATAGAGAAGTCTGAACCAGCTTTCAACAAACCAGTTAGGACTGCAGTAGCAGCACAAAGATAAGGGGCAGTTAACTCAAACGTACCCTACTTCTTAGTGCTGACTTCCAGGGTGATCTTGCTATATAAGCTTTGGATAATCAGGTTTGCCTATTTAAAGTCAGTTCAGCAGTCTACACTACACTGCAGCAGGCAATATGGACACAGCTTAAGTGAGTCCTTTATGATTCCTCAGCCTTGGTCTGACCTGTTTTAAAAGGGTGAACTTCAGCTTAACTTGCTGACGTCAAGCTAAGTGACAGCCATTAAACTTTCAAAGCAAGCAAAAACAAGATACCAAAATAGAATGCAAGTAAATGCAATTTATAAAAACAAAAACCAAAAACAACCCCCCCCCCCAAAAAAAAAGAAAACCACAAACCCAAACCCAAACAAACAACCCCCAAAAAAACCCCACCAAACAAAAAAAAAAAAACAGTTCTTTAATGTGTTTGGGAAGAGATTTTTTTTCCTAATGCTTCAAATGTTCTAGTTTTGAAGTTATTCCAAGCTCAGTCGTGTGATATATGATGAAGGACAATCATTTATGTCCCTGTCTTCAAGTAAATTTGCCTTTTCCAGTTTCCTTCTTCAGAAACTATGTTGTTACACATTATCTCTACAGCACAGATTATTGGAGTGTTGGCTGAAGGAAGGCAATTAGTCTATTGCTGGAAATGAAGCAATTTGAAATGCCAGAGGTATTTGAAAATCTACCACTGGAAATGCCAGCGGTATTGAAAATGTCTCTAGTTCCACATATAGTGTTTACTTAGGGAAACAAAGAAATGACATTGTGCTTGTTTTAAGACAGAAACAAGTGTGCACCATCACTATTAAAGTAGATGACAATGCCCACACTGTCAAATTGGAGAAACCTAGGAAGCTGTCCACAAATACATAGGTATTATGATTCAGCAGGAGCTACAGTCCTTGCACCTTTGGGCTTATTTGAAGGCTCTGACTTGCATGTCTTAAGTTAGATTCTACTTCACATTAATGCTCCTGAAGATGAATTTCCTCATTGAAAAATAGCTGGTGAGAGTGTGTTATAGAAGCTCAGGATCTGATAAGCTTTGTTTTGTGCTCAGCTGAGTAGGTACGTTCCAAAGTGTTTAGTGTTATGGACTATGACTCCTCAGTTTACATACAGATTTAGTCTAACCCTAAGCACCTAGGCATAAATATTTAATCTAAAGTATTTTCTTGCAGCTTGGTTCTTGGACTTGTTTAATAAATCCTCTGAGAAGATACCAAACCTCTCTGAGTAATTCTTTCTAAATCAGTAACTATCCTTTTCTTCTGCCATAATCTGCCACATACAGATGCAGATACAGAATCCTAAGAGGGTTCTGAGTGAGCTCTTTGCCTAATGTATTCAAATGAGTCTGTGTCAGGAGTGACTGCAGATGGACCCAAAAGGTCTGCATTTACTTTAAAACTTACCCACTTATCAAAAGCCAGCTCCTGGCTTCAGCACCTCCTAAGTTTTTAACATCAGTTTAGGAAAAGCACTAGTCTATGAATTAGTACTTTACATTCATGGAAGACAAACAAGGTGGTCATATTACCCAGAAAAGACTGTGTTGCTCTCCTGCCTTGCTGCCCCATTTCTTTTTCCAAAAGAATTACTTTTGTACAAATTACTTTTGTAATTGTCAGAAAGGAACAGAAACTCAACATTTTCCTTTCTCATTAGCAGAGATGTGTTTGTCTTTTGGGGCTTCCTTCCCAGCTTTAAAAATAAGTAACACAAGATGTTCATGCTCTGAGGAAAAGGACTGGTGAGGAAGTGGCCATCATTAAGACTAGTTATATACAGCAGTGGTCTGAAAGAGGACCTCTTTGAGAACATAAGATTTTCCTCTACACAATTATGCACAACCATAATAATTTCTTGGCATGACCTTCAGTACAGTCAGCCCTGACTGAAAATACTGTAATACAAATTGTCCCAGACTATGCTCAAATTAGGAAGCACTGTGCTCAGAATTAGATTTGTTGTCTCTGAATGGTAATTCTGCATTGCTTCTCACTTCGAAATACAAACACACTTCATCTCACCATTCCCCTTTCAACCAATAATAAATGATAGGGGAATTAAGAAGAGGAAAAAAATTATAAGGTTATCAGGCATCTTTGTAGCAACATATGTATGCCTATCACTTGCAATCCCAATAGATTTGAATCTTTTCCTAAAACTCTACCTTTATACCATCCTCACTTCAGAAGCACCACCAGTTCATTAATGCAAATTATTGTAGCAGCATATAAATGAAAATTACAGATAGATGTATAGCTAAATAGATGGACTAGTTGTGTCTGGGAGTTTCATTTGGCTTGAATCCGTTCAGAGTTTAGCCAGTGAGGTTCACCAAAGTCTATGCACTGGAATCACAATTACTACAAAATCCAAAGTTACGCAACTCCCACTTAAAATTCAGTATAGATAATGGATGAGGGAAAACTCTCTGTATTTGATGTTTAACACAGATAGATTCACTCTGAACTTTTAGTCAGGCTTATTCACTACTTTGAACATGATTGGATATACTGCAGGATGCAGAAAACATCTGTGTGAGTTATAAGGCTTAACAAACTATTGTTTAATCCTGGGTGAAATGTCACAGAGAGGTCACATTACTACTTCAAGGGTAATGTTAAAGACTTAAAAAACAAGCATACCTCTCACACTAGGCAACTTCAGGGCTGGGCAGAACTTTAATCTGCCTCATTTGTCATCACCATGTGATTGGAGTATATGTGCCATACCAGGTGGGTCAGTCAGAGGTCAAGGAAGGGCAGTACAAGCTCCTGTCTTCCTCCTCTGCTGGATTTAGAAAATCTGAACCTCAGTAAGTCTAACTGGTTCTTCAAATGCCTTCAAATTTTACTCCAGATTTCAATCATTTTATTTTAAGCACTCATCAACTTCTGCCATCATACTGACTTGCATTAAATCTGTTGTTACACTTAACTGCTTTACGAGGCTGAGTAGCTGAGACAAGCAAAACAACAGTATTACTACTCAAAAATAGCGTGTTGCCTTCACTTTACCAGAAAAGGATCAATATAGTGGTAAAAAATCTATGGCCATTTGAAAGTCCAATAGTTCAGCTAAATACAGGCGTGTGTTGTTTCTGGAATGACTGAACTGATTTTTAAAAAATATTAACCACATTTTTAATTATCATTATTGATTTCCACATGCCATGGTTTTGATTGGAAACACGGCAAGAAAGACCTCTTGAACAACATTTCCAGGTCCAGTTGTGGCTAAGGAGATCTTCCTAACTGAAAGAATTCAGGGGCAAACCAGAAAACCCTGAGACTTGCCTCTGGACCTCATCCCTTTATATATCTTTGTCTGCAGAACACGGTACTGCTTGCAGACAAATGTATAGCAGATCAGATAGGTCTTCATTCTGAAAAAAAAAGTGTTTAAAATTGCAGGAGCAATTGGTTCTTAGCATTTAGAGAGGTATGGTATTAAAGCATATTCTCCACCGGGGGAGTTGCTCTATCAGAATAGGCTTTGTTTTTGTGATGGTAAATTAAATAGGGTTAAAACAAGACTTGTTGGCATTAAACTTTGATGTATCCAAAGCACCTAATTATATACTCAGATTGTAACATATAGCTGAAACCACTTGACAGGGATTTTAAATGGAACTAATAACTTTTTTCAGTGTTCTGTAAAATTCCAAACTGAAAACCTGTAAATGGTATTTCTCAGTTATAATGAGCTTTCACCAACTTCTCAGTAAAATGTTTGCAATACCCTTACATAGCAAGGAAGTTAATACTTCCCCATCACAGGCAGTAAGAAAGAGGTACAAATGAAGCAGCTGCTCCAAGGCCACTGAGAGACCTCATAGAATTAGTTCTCAGCAGTGCTTCACATGCAGTCTGAAAGGTGTGCCAGGCCCACTCCCCAAGTGGGCATCACAGCACCTAAGTTCGGTGCTCCATAACTGCATTGTACATGGGGCTATAGTACAACTTACTCCAGATCAGGCTAAGGTCTAAAGATAAGGTAACCTATTTCAAATGAGAGTATATGCATAAGTGAATATATACACAAAAACCAATGTGAACAAATAATGAACACTATTGTAATCTCTCTTTGTTTTGCTTTGTTTTTCTGCCTTGATTAACTCAACTGCCTTAGAAGCATGACTTAGCCTTTGCTTCTTCTATGAGCAAGGACAGCAGAAGTTCACTGTTAAAAAGATTAAGAACCGACTGTGGTGGGTTTGAGTTTAAAGGTCAGGGAGAACTTTCTGAAAAGTGTTCGCTAAAATCTCACAAATGCATTTAAAACATCATCTTAGAAAAGCAGAAGCCTACTACACCTATCCCTAAAATTAAAACTCCTCCATTACGTAAATTAATATAGCAAGAAAATAAAACCATTATAATTTTGACATCATTGAGGAACTGTCTGCATAAAGCCATCAAATGAAGACTGCAAGATCCAACTTCACATTCTTTTCCATATTTTTACGTGGATATGAATGTGTGAATGCTGTGATTCAGGTTTGTACTGTCACCACAGAAATTATCACTGTTCCTGAAGTTATTAAAATTTTGCCATTAGTGAAGAAGTGGAGCAAAGAGCTTTTCTATAAGGAAGAGGAAGGGAGTTGCAGACATGCATACAGCTATGGGCAAAGAGAATAGAGTTAGTAAAGTTTACCTGACAGTCTGGCAATCTGGCCCCCTGGCTAGTTGTGAGCCGTGTGGCGGTATGGAGGCAGCAGGCTGCTGACAATCTACAAGAAACTGATAAATTAGACATATATACAGAGAGATTACAGAGCAAGGGGTTAGTAACAGGAGTACACAGGCTACGCATCTGATGGAGAGATTTAGTGAGGAATGTGTTCCTTATCTGACAGAAACACTATTTTTTTTCCTGATAGTAATAACGTTAGAGAATAATAGAATAGTTTAGATTGGAAAAGACCTTTAAGATCACCAAGTCCAACTGTAAGCCATGTTGCTTTTTTTTTTTCTCCTTTTCAGAAGAAGCAGTGGAGAATTTTTTTGTCTGTCTTCCCTTAACAATGGCAAATTTTTGTTTAAACAGACAGCAACAATGGGCTGTATGCAGGATCTGGGTTTAAACCTTGTACTTCTCATTCTTCTGCTAGTGATGAAGTTGTTTTGCTTACATCTAATATAAAAAGTGTCAACAAAGCTACTCAAAATTTCTCCAGAGAATTTACATCCTTATAACGATTGCAAATGTCATCTCATTATAGCCTTAAAGAAAAAGCTTGCAAGAAAGTCTTTGCAATTTACAAATAGTGCTTCTGAGATTATTTCTTGTACAGAAAAGGGAGAACTTGACACAGTTGGTTTTCACCGTTTGGTCTAGATTATTTTATCAATTAATCACTTGCAAAGCTGTATTCTAGTTCTTAATGTGTTAAATAACAGTAAAGCCACATAATCCTTTGTTGCAACATTTTTACTGTGACATTTGGAACATGAAGACAGCTTTAAACCCAGTATCTGTGGGACTTCAGGAAAGTAGTTGAAGAAGACAACCTATCTTTCTATCTCTCTGGTTTCTACCAAGATTTCCATATCTCAAGATCTGCACATTTTCCTTGCAGTGGTCTGGCCTTTCATTCCACTGCCTATGTGATTCAGATTGTCAAAGAGTCATGAGGGTCCTTTCAAACATTAAAAACTATAGGTGAAATTCTGACTATCTGGAAAAATACTGGAGATTACTGTTTGCCTCCAGCAGGGCTTGCAGACCTATCATCCTCTATGACTGATGAGAATCAACCTGATTCTCAACCTGACTCTTCAGTAGAAATGAGTTACTTTGCCCTAAACCTTAAAAATGAGACCCTTGGACTTCATGTACTTGGAAATAATTTGATTTTTTCTTTTAATTGGTTGGTACTTAAAGCTCAAGACCAGTAATCATTTCTCTTTACAATGCATATGTTTTCCAAAACCCACTTCTATTCTTTGTCTCAGTCAAGTGGAAAAATGTGCAAGTAATCTGCTGTCAAGAGTTTTGAGGTGACATCAGGTAAAACGCAGAGCAACACACCTTCCTAGCAGCACTGAACATCGAATCCAGTATCCTAACACTTCCCCTTCATACAAGCCCAAAGTGCTTCTCTCTATTTACTATGAAGATCTGTGCTGACCTCCAGTGGGTGGAAGCAAATGTACCCAAATCACTAGTTTCTTCCTGCATTAGCCAAGAGGAGAGGGTTTTGGACCTGTTTTCAAGTGCACAGGTATCTACATCAGAAAAACATGCACAGTTACTGCTGGCACCACTGTGTAAGGAAGCAGAAATGAAATGGGAAAGAATACTGTGCCATACTCATATACCAGAATGGTTGCTGTAGTCCTCAATACATCTTTTAGCAGAGGAGTGCAAGAGTTTGCAATGTATTTCAGCCATAAATAGAAGGGTCTGTTATTTCTGCAGAAAGCTCAGCTTAAAGAAAAGGTGCCTGAGGGAACAGGCAGAGCAGGTGAACTGCAGATAAGAAATGATTGAGAAAAAAAAATAAATTCAATGTCTTATTCTAAACAAACTAGTTTGCAGAAGTCCAAAGCAAAGTCATCCCTGACAGTGTATAGAAGGTAGTAAGAAAAGGAATACAGAGCAGAATGCCATGTGATAAAAAAGTGTGGACAGGCTTCATAAATACAGAAGAAATTGTTCTGACAGGCTTTTCCTGAACAACGCAAATGACTGATTTATGATCCTTTTCTAATATCTCAAACATCCTGCAAATATTTCATGATACCTCTTCATCTACTGGATTTGGCAGAATGTGTGAATCAAGATTCTGCAAGCATTATGTAAGCTGGATAATAACTATTCAATGTGAGCAAACTCCCTCGACTTCATATGAAACAACAGTTCTACCTGGCGCCAGCAATGCTCATGCAGTCTGGCTCACACTCACATCAGCACAAAATCTAGTGATCCACATGACTGAAAATGGCTGAATTGTCCTCCTACATCCTGCAGGAGTGAAGTTTTTGTGAATTATGCTAGGAAAGAGCTAAGTAGAATGCATATGACTTACATACAGGCATATCAAATTCAAAGAAGCTCTTATCTACTTATGTCCAAGTACCTGTGCCAGAGCTAACTTTATTCCTTCTATATTTAACCCTGCTAAGTATCTTGGGGGATTTATAATGCTGTTCTCTAATGTCATGACTATCATAAAATGAGTTCTTCTTACACTGTGTTTAAAGGTGAAAACTAGCAGACATCATTTCCTCTCAGGAGATCCTCCTGCCTTTATCAAGTAAATGTTTGGTTTCTTTCAGAAATACTCTGATAAAGGTTAAAAGTTTCAGAGGTATCTTTACTGATTCTGTGGTCAATATCAGGTACCATAAAGACAAGGTAAGAAAGACGTGTTGTCTCTTACTAAAAAAAATCAACCAACCAACCAAAACAAAACCAAAAAACAAACCCTAAAAAATTGCGTTGGAAGAAGTCTCTTCTCAGAATTTTTCAAATTTCAGATAGCATTAGTCAAGCTACAGAGTGAAAGGACAGCTTGTCATTGGTGAAGAAGACACTCAGGAAACAGACAGAGATTATACTTTTTGGTCTGTCTTCTGAGAGCAACCCCCAAAAAACGATTAATAAAGTCATTAAATACAGGCTATCTTATTTCTCCATCTTCTCCAGTTGCTGTGAGGAAATAAACTGCTGGGGCAGGGTGTGGGCTGGCTGATATCCTTTTACAGTTCTATGCACCTATAATGAAGAAATGAAATTCAGTGACCATTTCAACCACAAAAGGCAAAGAGGAGCTACTGTACACAAAAATTCATATGCCAGTTTTCACTGAATTCAGCAGGACGTGAGTCTGTAGAGAATGCTGTGGCAGTATCAGAGAATAGTCACCACTGCATCTTCTGGAGCTTTGAGGCTCGACTTGTGCTATATGTTAGGCCAGTTCTGATTTTCCAGTTCTTAACATTTTAGCCATTTGCTGGCAGTGGTGTGTAAAGGTCTCAGAGATTAGCCAGTGCTGATTTGCCTTTGGAATCTGGTGCCTAGTCCTAATCAGGCTAATCAGCTCCTGATATAAGCGTATTAAAAATACCAAGCTCGGAGAAGCTGCATCTGCTCCTAGGAGGACTGCATGTGCTGCTATAAATTATCTGCTGAGAGCAAATTTCAAAAAAAAAAAAAAAAAAGGTCATTTTCCTGTGCTTGTCTTTGGCTCAGCCACATACACAACACATTTTCCTCATGTCACAAGGTGTGCTCTGCCCTCCAGTCTGTGAACTGAGTGACTTTAATCAACACAGGCCTGCTTAACTGGGTTATTAGTGCCTTAGAGATGGCCATGCCTTCTGTTGACATCAGCAATGTCCTCACTGAAAAACATACATGCAAGCATTTTCAGTCCCACCTGCTCAAAACCCAGCACACTGCAGGCGAGCATTTCAGGACATTTTGACACTCAGTAAATAACTGATCTCTACACAGTGCTGTCAAAGACTGAGACTAATAAGAACACCAAGATAAGCACTTGGGATGCTGTGATTGAGTAACTGATACATAACATACTTTTAACTTCATTTAGGTCAGTTAATCAATGGAAAACATTTGTCTCTCATCTGCAAGTGTAAAATTGAAAAGCAAATAACAAACCAATCAATTTTTTTTTTTAAATAGGTACTGTTATATATTTGGTATTTCTGATACAAAAAACATTGGGAAAAAAAAAAATCCGTTCTTGCTATATGAAAAGCTGTCAATAAACGCTTATGACAAAATGTGAGATTGAGGCTTTTTCAGCCTTTTAAAACAAATTTTCCTTAGCATCCTGTTGCCCGCTCCAGCCCAACAGAAACTCCTTCTTTCCGAGATAAAAGTTTTCATGTTATCTCACATTGTGTCCTGCTACTCAGTGTCAACTGAACTTGCTCCATGAAGCTTCAGGAATTTGATAACATGCCTATGAAGACATTATTAACAATTTACTCGAAAAGAGAAGCTGTCTCAATTTATATGTTAATGAATTGTTTTTTCCCCTGAGATGTCAATTTAATGGGAAAGCATGGTTCAAAAGTATTGGGCAAAGAACAAATCAGCAGTCTTCTAATTGTGCAGAGGCAAAAGCATGTTGCATCACACAGCAAGTCCTACAAAGATAATAAACCAATCCTCTCTGTTGAATGGTGGGAAACAAGGAAAATCTCCAAACCCAAAAGACACATGTGAGATGTCAAGAACAACAAAGCAGAGGGTACCAAAACACTTGTCCACCTTGCTGAGCTGAAATTTGCAGAAATACTTTCAAATTGTAATCTAACAGGATGAGAAAAGTCCCATAACTTTATATCTAGAGGTGACAGGGATGTAAGTTTATATGACTATTTCAGTAGCTGGTTTCACTTATAATTTATCTCTGTTTTTGTAATAGATGCCAAGAAAACTTTGACCTTCCTCAAGGCCAAGAGGAACTTTAAATGCTAATGGTTATTGCAAAGTACAGCTTGTGAGAGGACAGCTGTAGCTTACCTTTGGAAAAAAAGCACAAACAATAGTACAGGTCAAAGATTAGATGAGTCTCTCCCTTCTCCTGCTTCCAGGGTCAGTTTGGGTGTGGAAATAACAGTTGCCTCTGCTGCTGACAGCCCCAGCTGGTCAGTTCACTAGCAGCAAATTGGATGCAGCTCTGTGTTTCTGTGGGCTCTCCCTGGAAGGAGAGGATTATCGTGGTGCAGCCATACTGGTTCTACATGGAGCCTGGCCAGCCTTACTAACCCAGCTCTCTCAGAGCAGGGTTGACTCAGGTTGTCCTGGGCTGGAAGCAAAATGAGCAGCACAGGGGGGATGAGGCATGGTACAGCGTCATTGTACAGCTCAATGAGAGACAGCCTGGTTCTGGCACAGCCAGCACACTGGCAGCCTAATAAACTTCACCAGGTGCAAGTTAACTCCTGAACAAACATTTTCTAGTACTCAAATTCTCTGGGTTTTCCCAATGTCTGAGTTTTACCATTAAACTCAATATTAGATTGTTGAATGGCGATGGACATGTATTAGTTTTGGCTTACTTCACAGTAAAGCTGATCTACTATGACATTTCTATGTCAAGTCTTGCAAAAAATAAGCTTGCTATTCAGAGAAACTTGCTGCTTTAGATTATTGTTGGTTGAGGAAGTTTCAACAATTAATTCTTCCACTACTTCTCAAAAATTATTTCAAGAATAAAGGTTAAGAGATGTGAGCATGAAGCTGAACTTTCACTTACACACAGAGCTGGAGGCATCAGCAATATCTACATATTGCACTAAGATGCAGTAGGCCAGTAGTAGGATGCATCTAAAAATCCTGATCTCCTGTCGTGTCCATTCTTTTTCTTAGAAAGGTGTCTTGGGAACATCCCACTGTTTCTACACTTCCAAGATACTGACACAGGCCTCCTTCTGCTCCTCTTCTTCCTCCTCTCAGCTCTTTACCTTCAGGACAAGCTCATAGTAAACATAATAGAGAGCCTTCTGTTAAATGCTTCTCAGGAGTAAGAGCAGGTGACTGAGCTTATTAGAATGGGTAGAGGATTTAATCGCCATTTTCTTATAGCATTTAGAGAAATGCATTTTGGGTGATTTCCACAAACCAGCTCATGGAGCATCACTAACAGCTTCATGCACTACCTGACACATAACACAGAAAGACATGGTTTAGTAGGTCACTGATTCAGTGGTTTTCCAGAACATGTCAGGTTTCTTGGCTATGTTCTAGTGAGTTCGTACATCTATACAACAACTACTCTATATATGGAGCGGGTTTTCCCCTTATTTCCTTATTCTACATGACTTGATTTCTGCTTTCTTTTTAGACCTGCATTACTCCCAACCTGGAGAGCTGTTCCCCCATTAGTCCATGTGCTTCAGTGATATTGGGACTGCTAGCTCAAAGAATAGTGATAAAGGTATATCTTAGCCTTGCCCTTTGTTGTAGCTCATATTAAGAATATATTTTTTAAATAATTACTATCTAGTCATTAAGAAAACTAGTGAAATACATTTTACTCCAGTTACAGATTAAGAACATTAAGAGGTTTCTCGTCCGCTCTGTAGGCTTTTTCACACTTTCTATATCATGATGTGTTTATGCTATTTCTCAAATGGTTTCTGTGAATGTTTTAAATAATTCCTCATTAAATCTACTGAGAAGCTAAATAATGGGTTAGTAAAACAGCAGAAATGGAAATGGTAGAAGCTGAAAATATATATTCAGTTCCTTTCTTTTATATATAGTTCATAAAAAGCACATTTAGAAAGGTCTGATGATTCATGAAATACTCACTAAAAGACACACACATTTTAAACATTTCTAAAGAGGAGAAGAAAAGTCTTAAAAATACAGAAATCATCACACTTTTTCTTGTTGGTTACCCATCTTTCATGGAAACATGTCAACAATACATTTCAGATGGCTACAAAGACATCCAAATCAAAAACATTTGCTCTATTTTACAGAGAAAGAAGGGCTTGATCCAAAAATTGAAGTCAGTAGGAATGGTAACTTTAGTAGGCTTTGGAAGAAATGACATAAGGTTCAACTCTAATGTTTCATAGCCCTAAAAGATACAGACAGGGAGATACTCACAATCAGGGAAATTAGACTTGATTAAAGAATTGCTGGTGACCTTACTCCATACATCACAACATCGCGTGGAACTGCTCTATGACAGGGCTAAAATGTCAACATGTCTAATTTTAAAGAGAGACTCACTTCAGCTTTCTCTGTTTCACAAGATGACAAGCACAGTATTGAATATTCCTGTATATTTGATGGTAAAGATTAGTAAGTTGTGAAAACACATTAAACCTTGTCACAAAAGAAGATAAAAATGGATGGCTTTTGTTACCAAAACAGTCAACATATTTCAATAGCTATTTCAGTTAATCGATAAGACTGGATTCCAAAGCCCAAAACTTTCAGAGAAAGCAACAAATACCTGGTAACACACCTTAAAGATACAATGTGTCACCTGCATACCTGCTTAGTTAGAAACAGCCAAGCGTCTAGTATGATTTTACTAGAGAACTTCAACAAATTATGCTAATATTAACCATTCTGTCTGTCAATTATGTCAGAACTTAGATATATAGAGAGAAATGTCAATAACCTTTTAATGAAAGTATATAACAATAAGGCATGGATTTCACTGCATTTTTTGTTAATTATTATTTTATTTTTTTAACAAATGTTTTGGGGATTCTGTCAAAAACAGGTTCTATTTCAGAACTGCTTTCTTTATATAGTGAAAAATACAAATAGAGATTAAATGAAACTTGTAGAACTGCAGTGAATTCATGCCATAAGAGCTAAATTATATTGAATTAGCTAAATTATATTGATCAGCATGGAATGTATGGGTTCGATCTCATCAGTGATAACTGGAAAACTAAATGCAAGAGAGGAAAAGCAGAGTGAAAAGGTCCTGTTTGCAGTGGCACCAAGAGGTAAAAGTACATTTAGCCAGCTGACTACTTCATCAGTTACAGCCAACTAATGTCCTTGGCAGGGATACTGTTCTCCAAATTCAAAACGGCCTCCACAAGGACAATGTACTATGCTTGAAATGGCATAAATATGTAATGCTCATTAAGCTTAGTTAAATGAGCATATCAGATGCAGGACATGGCCCTGAGAGCAAGAAGATATATACATATATCTGTATATATACACTAATACCACTCATTAAACAATGAACACATATATAGACAAATATGGCATGTTTACAAAAACCACAGAAAATAGAACAGCGCAGAACAAAAATAGCAAACACAGGTAAGCTAATAATGACTGAATTACCCTTTTTGTAAAGGGCACCATGTTCAACTAAAAAAAGAAAACACCTGATTTAAAAAAAAAACCCACACAACTGTTAAAAACACATAAAATGTTTTTGTCATGGAGAGCAGAGACAGATTAGACCAGCACCACATGAGCCTTGTGGTAGCCAGTAGCCTGCCTCATTACACAAGTTCAGAGACAACTTGCAGGTACAAGATCAGGATCAACACAAGTACATTCTTGGTAGATAAAAACAACATATTCATAGCCAAAGACTCAGAAGAATCATGCATGGATCTCTAATGAGACAAAGGGCAATTTGCACTCAGACAGTAAATTGTGTTGTCAGAATAAAGTCATGTTTTGTTTTAAGTAATGGTTCCGAAGAACTTTCATGCTCCAGCAGCTTTGCGTTGCTTGGATGACGCAAATCCAACTTACCTGATTGAACAATTCAGAGCAGACTAGCCTGACAAGTTAAATATTATATGGCTGCATATCTTATTTAGTAGCAGTGACTCAGTTAACCACCTGTCCTGCTTTTCAAGAATAAACCATTTCTCTTAATATACTGATAAATGCACACTGTTCATGAACAGGAATTCAGAATAAAACTCTTTAAAACAAAATCAGCATAGAAAGAGGTATCTAGGTCCTAGTAATGTTGATTTTTTAATCTATAAAATTCCTTCACAATAGAGAAGTGACCAATATTTAAAAATGTTCACTGGATGACCTGAGCAATCATAAAGATCTATAAAGCACCTTCCTAGAAAAATTCAGGTCTGAGCTGACAGTGTTTCTCAAAAGAAGCTGTGCTTTCTCTGTGTTCATATTTCTAACAGTTTCAAAACTGAGAAGTGCATAAAAAGACAAAGTTGAGGTACTGAAATAATGTCTCTATCAGCAAAGGCTTAGAAATCTTTGAGGTGTTTTCTGACATTGGTACTTAGATTGAAAAGCTGGAACTGTTGTTGGCAAAATATCCCTAAACAAACAAAAAATATGCACAGCTACAGACCTTGACCTTAAACCCTTTTCACCACACAACCAAAGACACAAACTCACTGTCAAAAATTAATTCTCCCTACCTTTCCAATGGTGCAAGGTGCTAAGCTCATCTCTGCAAACAGCCTTAGCTGTGGAGAATAGTATCAGCCTGAGCCTCTCTCAGTCATTTTCCCAAACCCTTCATCCAAAAGGGGAGGGTAAAGACAGCTTTATTTCCTACCAAGGGCTTCTACCCATAATATTCCTTTTGAAATTGCTTTCTCATATCTTCACACTGCCTAAACAACATGAAGCAACAAGTAGCAGGAGCCAAAGACAGGAATCTTGCCCTGCATGATAAATTCCACTTTAACAATATTTTAGGAAAAAAAAGAATATATAAGAAAATATAAGAAACCATTTAAGAAAACATATAAGAAAATAAGAAAATATATAACAAAATATAAGAAAGAACACAAGCTTCTGATTATACAGAGAACAACCTTTAACGGAATATTTCTGAAAATCATATCCTAAACTCTGCACTTTGAAAAAGCTCAAAATCCAGAAAGAAAAAATTAAAAGTAGCAGTAGGGCATATTCCTCATCCCTTGTGCCAGGAGAGGTTACTCAACACCTCACATGGCCTGTCCCAAGTCCTTAACTCCCTGTAATGCTAAGGATCACCCTAGTCAGCAGACCCTCTGCATCTTGTGTTAAACCGTGTTTGTGCTACATCAAAGAGATCAATGCATTCCCAGATTTCTGACCTATTCTTCACAGGTGAAACCACTTTCAGTATAAAAACAATTCTTAAGCAATTCTCCTTGAGTTCCAGCTTAAAGACTTAATTGGAAGACTTCTTATATGACACCTTCATATTTGGGTGACTAGATTTAGTATAATTTTCCTTGTTAGGTTTAAGACGTAGTTTGTACCTATAGATGCTGTAAGTTAGCTCTTACAGACACTACTTGGAACTCTCTATAGGAATTTCCTTCAACATAGAATCTCTGCATATTTAGTTAAATTTAATGGTAAGAATGCAAACCCACAAATGAAAGCTAGTTATTTGTATTGTACTGTTATTTGTATTTTATTTGCCTGTAAGCATAGAGCTACAGGAAATAAATATTGGATGACTTTTATATCAAGGATATACTATATACTTTTAATTATGTATGAGGTGTTGAGCTTAATGCTTAAGCAGTTTCTGTACTATTATATGGCATTCCTTGTGCTGTCTTCAATGTTAGTCTCTTTCAAGATTTAAATACCATTCTGCAAATCAGCCTTGAAAGACACATGAAAAGCAAGCAAACTTTCAGATTTAATGTGCTTTCAGAAATGAGCAACTCCACAAAATTACCTGATTTTGCAGTGGGTTTGCACATGAAGACCAGTGAAATCTAAATTCTACAAAAAATAAACTTGGGACTGGAGTAAAATAGCATAGTTCTGTTGAAGCCCATGACGCTAGCCTGGGTTATGCCAATTAAGCATCTGATTTCAACTGGGCTTTGACTTTGAGATAAATGTGTCACATTTAAGGCTACTTTCCCTTTTGCTATTTTAATAAAGAAAAATATATGACTATAGAGAAGGGAAACAATTTGCTCTTATGATCTGATTCCCTAGGAAATATGAAAATACTTGGGACCTATTCAAAGGGATTTTAAATAATGAAATCTGCCTTGTGGTATCTTCAAGTGTAAACAATATGGAAAAGGAGCATCTACCAGTTTGTTTGGGGGGGCACTTCAATGAAGGAGAGACTTTGATGATGGAAAAATAGCAGACAACAAGAAGAAACATGCAGCAAGGCTAAAAGCACACTACCCAGGGGAAATGGAGCCTGACATTTTGGAAATGATCGGAGTGGTATTGTTAGCCACAGTGCTTAGGAGTTATTACTTCAATTAGAAAGCCCACAAAAATTCATACTGCCTTAAATTGAAGCCAGAGGGACATGTATGATAATTTAAAGTTGAGGGCAGTCAAGTGGACACTGAGTAGGAAATAGCAATTTCTTTCTTGAGAGCTCTCTAATTCATCTGGTCTTCACTAGTGAATCTTAATGCCAGGGTCTTCCTCTGAAGAAGGCAGCAAAAAGTAATCCCGTGTTTCCTTTACCAGGTAGACAGCAGTAGTCAAAACTGGTGCCAGAGCATGATGAAGGTAGCACCAAGTCCAGAAGAAGGTGCAAAAGAAAGACAGGCACAGCTTGCCTACTGCATGGGAAGTATGGAGCAGAGGAGCCTGCCCAGTTTTTCCCTCTACCAACTTCAACTCTTGCTCTTCATCAAATAAACACTCAGCTACAGCTTCCCAGAGGAGCCAACGAAAGGATAAGGAAGCCTGCATGGGCTTAAATACTCATGTTACTCATGTGAAGGAAATAGCTCACAAATTTGAAAGGGAGAAAAAAAAAGAAAAAGAAAAAAAGAAAAATGCATTTAATTTAGGCTTCATTGCTCCTCCACTTCTGAGGACACAGCCTCAAGCCAAGCTATATTCTTCTTCATAGCATTTGAGTTTGGATGTTGTTCTTTTGCATCCTTGCGCATAAAGAAGTAGGTGTGGGATGCTACATTTCTTGCTGGCTTGCTTGACTGCACAGATATCTCAGAAAGAAACCCTTCCTGATACAAGGCTTTTAAACATTCTCTATAAAAGCAGCAGTATAATATTCTTCACTGTTCTTTACTGTCAGGAAACAGATAATGAGACAGATGGCAAAAAAGTCCTACTTGGTGCATCATTCCTTTGATCTATTACTAACACCAAGAAATCTTCCAGAAACTGGTCAGAACAATGCTGAAAAATTT
This sequence comes from Chloroceryle amazona, assembly GCA_027560015.1. NCBI lineage: Eukaryota > Metazoa > Chordata > Aves > Coraciiformes > Cerylidae > Chloroceryle > Chloroceryle amazona. Next base: position 157,126 of record JANHFX010014813.1, on the reverse strand, counting down.
CCTACGGATCCTCAATCTGATTCTAACATGGGCCCTGTTAATACTGGGACCTGTGTGCTCAAAATGATCTCTGGTTTGAGCTAGACAGTATCACAGGCTGACACTAAGGCCATGTGATGACATAGAATTCTGACAGATGCATTCAGAAAGCTGGGACTGTTGTAGATTCATAAGGACAATTGTAATATAAATCAATAGTAAGGTCTCAAGACCCTTATACTCTGAATATGTAGAGAAGTGCCTGAAGTGCCAGGTAAAACTGCAGACAAATATTATTTTCTGGAAAATTCTACTTTTCAGGCTGCTTTGTCCTTTGGCAGCTGTTACTGGAAAAAAGTTAGAGAATGTGTCAGTTTTTCTTAATCTGTGGTCCAGGCAATTGTGATGAACTGAGAGATCAGATGTTGGTCCATGAAAATAGTAAAAAAAAAAATATATTAATGCGCAAAGACAGGATACAGAGATCCTACATCGAAGATCACATATTTTACCATTTTACTAACAATTTTGCAATACAGTAACTTATGTTCACCTGTCTGTTGGCCATAGGGTTTTTTTTTTAAGTCATTACTTCTTCCAACCACTAAACTGCATTTACAATATACAGTCAGAGTTCTTCACAGAAAGGTCATCCAGTCCTTGGATTAAAATCTGGTTCTCCTTGGCTTGGCACTCTTGTAAATAGTACATGGGAAGTACAATTAAAGTTAGTAGAGTCTTGTGAATTGCATGTTAGAAGATTGCTATTTTTGGGCCTAGATCCTCGCATTTCCAAACCAGGCAGTTTGGCTATACAGAAAATGCAAAATCCAATTCTTTAAAGAGGTGTAAGTGTCCATCAGAAAGAAAATCATCCTTATTCTGTTGTAGGATGAAGAGGAAAGAATAAAAGAGACACTGACAGTCTTTAGGAAATGGGTTCCTGTCGACGGGGTAGAAAATGAACACCTGGTCTTCCATTGCCAATAAAATACAAAGAAATTACTGAAAGATTAGTACCATTTACTGTATGTGCTTTAAAGCCTTTGCTTCTTTCCTTCCCTCTGCCTTTTTCTCCCCAGGAGCCAGCTCTTTGATTTATTTACTGCAACACTCCTTAGGAAAATGTCTTGTTTAGACTCTCTGCAGTTTTACACTTGTCCTCTAAGTAGGTGTTACTTGCATGGCAGTACTCAAAGACTGTGATATTGTTGGCACTGAGAGATACCACATACTACAGGGTATCACTCAACATTCCAGAATAAACATTTACTTGAGCTGAAACCACTTTATAGGTTTTAGTTTTTATATTTTCTACTTATTCTTTCTGTGTATAACAAATTTCAAAATAAAGAATGAAAAAAATACTAGCGGACAAGAGCGTACATATTTAAAAGCTGAAGGTTCTGCTCAGGTGAAGAAGAAAAGCAATTTTTGGCTTGTCTGTCACAAGAAGAAAGATGTCATAACCGCTGAAATGGAATTCCAGTTTGCATTTCCTTCCTACGTCTTGTTCAAAGCAGGTACTACATTTTGGCAGGAAACAAAGAACAAAATATTCCTGCAAAGATAAACTCTGGGACTCAATTTATATAAACTAAACCTTTTGTGAGTTTAACACTACCCTTCATAAAAACCTGATTAAATGCTCCAGGATGAGCAGAAGACAGATGCTGCGTAGGCTCCTGCACACTGCCAATCTCTCCCTCACTGGTTTTCACACATCTGACTCCTCTGCCCCATTGGGTTTTTGTCTTCCATGGGGACTACCAACGCAACCACCAGATGAGGCATCACCCAGGCACAGCGGTGCTGCTTCTGTGGATGCCAGCAGGACTGCACCCACCTCTGCCACAGCAGGATTTTCCCCACTGCATCTGGAACCAGTTTGGGCTGGTGCCAGCAGAATGTCATCTCCTGCTACAGGTGACACAGGGGGAGACATTTTGCTTTCCAGGTCTCAAGAAGATGCCCAAATTAGATTGCATCTGCAGTGCTGGGATGGTCCCCTGCTCTGCTAACCACTCAGCACCACATGCACCCAAGGAAAAAATGTTTACCTGGTGTGGCCACAGTTAACCTTTTTTCCTTGCTGAGACGGTGCCCATGGATGAATTCACTCATGGAAGGGGGACCCCTCAGAAGATATGATTCTGTGGAGGCGGGATGAGGGGGGGCTCTTAATAATTTCTGGAGGTAGGTCCCTGAAGTCCTGGGATGGCTCTGATCACAAAGGGAAGGTGAGAATAGTCTTGCAGGAGATCCAAGAAAAATACATATGGAAACAAAAGAGTTTTACTTTAATTACCTTTCAAAGCCTCATGAATGACAACATCACGTTAATTTGCTTAATAGGTAAAAACCAACTAGCGTTGCCACCCCACATCATTTCCACAGCAGGGCACCTTGCCTGCGTTGGAAATCCTGGTTCATATTAGGGAGGAGGAGATGAGGTTGAGTTACAGCTCAGCATCCTGGAGGTGACATGTACAAAGCTCCCTGAATGTTCTCTTAGTTTTGCACTGCAACTACAGCATACATGGGAATCATTATCTAGGACTTCTCTAACAGAGTCCTCTTCATCTTCAGAACTGTGGAGATCCCCACACCTATAGAGCTTTGGAAGGGCAGTCACAAGATGAGAACTCTCTGCTTGAACAGTGAAATGTTTGCATTAGGATATGAATGGCAGCCACCTCCCTTCAAAAGGTTGCCTGATTCCATGTAGAAAAATTGATCTGAGTGAACACATCCAGATTCTTTTTGCATTGATGAAGAACAAGTGAGCACCAGAGCTTAACAAAGAAATGCAGTTTCTTTTGTGTTAAGCACTGAAATGCTCATCAAGCACAATCCTTTTTTTTATTTCAGATGCTCATTATGGTAAACCTTAAGGAAAACTTATTAAAAAAAACATTCACACTAATATTAAAGACATACAAGATGAACTGAGACATTGACAGAATATAGTTCAAAACACTGCATTAAGGAGGAGGAAATAACATAGTGAGTAGGTGGATCAGAAGCACAAGTTGCCAGGCTTTGAATTTCATATTCATATTTTCCCCACCTCCTTCTCCCCAAAGTACGGAAAAAAAAAAGGAAAAAAAAAAAAAAAAAGAGAGAAAGAATTATAATGTTTACAATTCAGTGAACGACTTTAATGAAAGTCTGGCCACTGCACTGTACTGTAAAGATCACTGCATGCATACCTTTTCCTCTGAGTGCCACTGCTGACCAGTAAGTTTGGTTGCTGTGGGCCCTGACTATGCAGGAGGAAAGTGTCTATGCTTGGCACGGTGGCTGATGCCTCCTCACTTACTTTAGGGCTGCCGATCTTGCTCTTTCCAAGCTTGCCTTTGCTGCGTCGGGACTGCTCATGGTCAAACTCTAAATCCTCCAGTCGCTGTGTTAGGGCAAGTTTTTGCTGGATAGCCATGCGCAACAGAGAGTTTAGGGTCTTCTTTTCATCCTCTGCAGCTGCTAGCTGCCTCTGCATCTCATCCAGCTGCGTGACATACTCATCACACCTGGGAAAACAAACAAGGCAGAAATCTGGGGAACTGGTCCAAGAACCACCCCTACCTGTGGTCACATTCCCGTGCTGTAGTTACAGGGGCAGATTCAGATCCAAGCATTTGCAAAACCTAATCCTGGAAGCAGACAGCCTGAATCCTTCCGTTCCCACCTTGAATAAATTTGGACATGGATCTGAATGCCAGTACTTCCCATTCAGCAGGAGAACCTGTATCTATACTGTCAGAGAGTAGCCTATGACAGTGTAATATGTTTCTAATGCAGATTACAAGCAATTGGAGGAGAGATTTGGGATTAACTCCAGGTTAGATCAAAAATAACAATTCTTCCTGGCTCCTGGTTCTGCTAATAACTCACCATGGTTAACAATATTTACTAATTAGATAATACTATTTTCTATATACAGTAATATTCACTTCAGCAACATACTACAAAAAATGATTGAAAAAAAGCCTGCAAGTACTTTGAACACTTGCTTGACACATCAGATTTTGTGAAATGAGAAGCCCTCAGTTGTTTGCCATTATTAACTGATTAAAGAGGTTTTATTCAGGAGAACTTGCACCTGGAAGTGATTTCACATTTAGTGTTAAGTCTCCTGGAGACGGACTCAGGTATCCATTGCTATGGTCACCTACTCCTTTTTAACCCTCAGCCTCTTTTATCTGTATGAAAAACTATCTTTTTCATTTGTTTTAGATCTCCAAGACAGGTTTTGAAATAAAACCACCTTTCTCATGATTTTGTTAGTATTTAAGACTGAATTAAATTTAGTCTTGCTTTAAACAATGATTCCTAAAGTTAACAGGAAGGTTAAGGCATTTCAGGATGGTCTTAGTCACTGTATGAAGAGAAATAGCATCAGTTTCATTAACAATAGGCCATCTAGTCACTAAGAGCCAAGAGTGATAAATGTATACCACGATTCACAGATAGCATTACTGTCTGACCATCAGACATTTGTGGCAACACCCAAGAATTTTTCACATTAAATGATGCAGCTTTTGTCACATTTTCTCCCCACGTGATCTGCATAAATCTTACACAGCTTTGCTGTGTTATTACAACAGTGTACTGGATAAGGATTCAACTTTATCAGTATTATTCACAGAAAACAAGTATAGAAAATAATTTTAGTTTTCCTTCTCAAACCACATGATGCAATAAACTTCTGAATTATTGCAAACTGATGGATGAAACTGAAACTAATTTCTCTGAAAATTTATTCTTCTCCTTGGGAAACAGAAATAAAGTACACTCAAAAATTCATAGTTATTCTTCACACACAAACACTTGCATATATATTGAGCTCTCTCTTGAATAATTCAGGCACTGGAAGCAAAATTACTAAGTCAAGCATACTTTCATCTATAGTTTCGGTATTATCTTTCTTCTACAGCACCTTAAGAAGCGTGACTGTCTCTGTGAGGAAGAGAGATACTTCCGAAATGCTCGTTGGCTTAAAGTCAATGTGCATACCTATTTCTGCTCCAAGCCATGAAATGTCTATTGATGCTTTAGCCAGTTTCTTTCTCAGAGACATTAGAATGAAATCAGCATTCTAGAGATTAAATTCAATTAATTTGAAATAGGAATTATTATAATGTCTGCGTTATCAGAGTTTTAAAGACTCATGCTTGTAACCAGATGGATCCTGTATGCATTTCTTTTATTCTCTCCTGCTTTCCTCTTTGTCTAAAAGACATCTTTTTTTTTCCAAATATGATTTCCATTGAAAATTTTAAAGTAACACATGCAGCAACACCTGTAGTGCAGTGCCACTAGAGGAACAAACTGCCTTCTTTAGTATGTCAGTAAATGAACTTTGGTTTTGGAAAAAGATTGTTTTTCCTCAGGCCTTGGGATATGTTCCATGTATTTAGGCAGCTGCTTTGTAAAACAGTATAACTGAGCAGTTAAGAAACCTAAGCTTCATGAAGATGGATATTGCTAAAACAGACTTAGACAAAACTGCTCTTTGTTACCAGATATGACCTAAAACAAGCTGGTCCTAGAAACCTGTATCTACTACATTCTGTTAGCTGGCCTCATACTTGAGACAAAACCAATCTTCATAATACAAAATTTTCCAACTGTTCTGATTAATTATATGCCCAGCCTGGAAGTCTCTCCATAGCATCAACCCTGCATTCTTGGCAGTTCACTGCAGTGTTTGGGTGGTTCCAGTCATCTGACCTCCACCGTGACTCCAAGTTTCCTATTATTTTTCACAAACACATGATCCATTGTCTCTGTGTTTGGTTGCTCAAGCATTTTTGTTGTTGTTTTTGTTATAGAGAAAAAGTGTTCAGAAAGGTTAAACCTAAATCAGTCGAGTAAAGGCCATAATTCACTTTAGAAACTGCTGAATTAACAGCCTCAGATCTCCTTGAAGGTTATTCCGTGAAGAGGGAGGTAGCTACTGACTGCAGCCATGGCATTTCTTTTCACTGAAATATTCCCTGCTGTGTGCACGTGTGGGATAAAACATGTTTCCAGTTAAAAAAGAAAAAGCATTACACACATCCATATTGCCTTTAGCCCACATGTTTTATAAACCTTTGTGAAGTTTCACAGTATACTGAGGAATAAAAAAAGGCTAAAAGCTCCCAAGAGAGATGAATTCTGGCATGGCACAGACCACTGCAGACTGAGCAGGGCTCCAGTATGGGTCTTTCAGAAGCAATTAAATAGTAGTGAATAACAAAAGCTATATCCTCCTGAGTCAGAGCTCTTTTCCTATTTCTCCCTTGCCCCAGGACAGGTGAAAGCTTCAAGTGACTATAAAATAAACAGCACTGTTATCTTGCTGTCTGCTGGTCTAGTTATTGCCAGCGTGAAAGTCAAGGTTTCACCTATTTCTCATTTCTCTTGTCTCAGAAAGGAAATAGGCAGGCACGTATTTTGTATGAACAGATCCAGGAAGCTTATATAGAATTTTAAGGGATTTCTAGTTTCATCCATCTTTCTTGTCTAGGAATGCAAGCCAAATACCAAATCAGGCTTATGCATAATTTAAGTAACATAAATCGTATCAGAGACTGAGCTAAAACCCAGCAACACTGACAGTGACAGGTCCCTGCTCCACCTATATAAATGTAATTATCTTCTGTTCATAAATGTTTCCTCATCTAGGATACCTCCAGGACCTGCCTGAACTTTCTAGTCCATCTCTTAAGCACACTTTTTTCTTTAAATGTTAATCATAAGCAAATGTCTTGATGGATAAAGAATAAAATCAGTGCATGCAGTGTCAGGACAGTGGGAATATCATGAATAATATTTCTTGCTCTCTCCTTCTAAGTATCTCTACTGAGGCTGGGAAAGCAAGCACGTGTAGGGAGTCAGTAAAATTAGCTTTCTGAATCCTTTTAGGTCCTGCTTTAAAAGTAGTTCTTTCTCTTCTCCAGCACGAGGCTTCCCTGCCTTTCCTCTCCCCTACTCTAGACTGGAAAACTAATGTTTTAAAGAATTTATTTCTCATTTGCCCTCTGGATGGGTGCTGCCCAACAGCCTCACTGCTTCACAATCCCACAGCTCCCACCCTGGGTCAGTGACTCAGTGTTGGAGTGAGCAGAAATGACAGGAGCCACAGGAAAGGCTTTCACCATTTTTTCTGGTCTGGTACTACCAAAATTAGCTCAGGACAAAATATGCGGACTAAAGGCAGGAGCTGCAAATCTGATGAGCAGCACATGGTCCTGGCATTGAACAGGAACTTCAGCTCTGCTCTGCCAACCCCATGCATTCCAAGGAAAAGAAATTTTTATACACAACTGCTTTTTTTCTTAAGAGAGTTGTTTAGGGAAAAGGGAGTTTGAACTTTATTGAAGACATATTCTTGACAGACCTGAAATAAATTCTGAAAGGGATCACAAGGCTAATGACAAAGGAAGGAAGAAGCTGTAGAGATCAGAACCACTGAGACTTTGGATTGGGAAAAAGCAGTCCCAGAAAGAAAAAGAGCAAAAGTAGAGGGACAAGCAGGACAGAAAGACTTTTGAGGGGGAGAAGAATTGGAGGAAGAGCTTAAAGAATGGAAGGATGCAAATAGAGCAAAAGGATGGTTCCTGATTTCTGCATAGGAGAGCTTTGGGGAAAACAGTTGCCTTTGCTGCTCAGACAAGAAGCAGGTGTGCTTTGCTCTCCTTATAACATGAAGTGACCTTTATCCAGTGCATTTCAGGAAGAAACCATACAGTTCAGCACCAGAATGATCATCCATTTGCAGACCAAATGAACAGAAAAGGATGGTTTACGGAAGAGAAATGTTATTTTTCTTCCAAACAGTATATGAAATCCTTTTCAGATCTATAATATAATTCTACTATCAGAGGGATGTTCTCCCTACAGTATAAACTCAGGAGAAAGTACCATGTGATGCAAGATAACCATGGAAACCACTGTTTTATTCAACAGAAGACTAAGCAGTTGCTTTTTTATGCTGAAGGTTGCTATTGCATCTAATGTAACTGCATGGAGAATCTTACAAATTTGTATTTTCAAATAGATTTCTCTTCTTCAACAGACACCTGGAGTATATCAGCTCTCAGTCACTTAAACAAATGCTATTCCAAATGGACTGTTCAGAATGAGTCAATGATTTGAACATTTAGGAAGATTGATTTAATTATAAAAGCCATTATATTCCAGGGTAAGGAAGGAAAAGGAATATTTTATGACAGAAAAATCTATAGGAGCACACTGATGTGCAAGACCTTGCAGTGAATTACTTTTATAACTGTGCTCAGAAAATACTGAGCAAAACTTAGGACCTCAGGGGAAGGGATACGTTCCACAGGCCATGTACTGAGTATTTAATCACTAATGCATGGAATTTACCAAACACAGTAGATGCTTTGGGTGGTGTTTATTAATATTAGACATTTACAAAGTGGAAATCTGTAACTCAGCAAGTCACCCAGATGCTCCTTCTAATTCACAGAAGAGAAATAGAAACTTTATTGCACCCTACCCACAAGACACCTAGAAAAGGCACACAGATGAATGGCATCATTTAAGCCTAATTCTCACAGAAGAGAAGCTGTTGTCTCCCACCGGGTTTAGGATATGCATTAAAACCACAGAGGTGTGCATTCAAAATATCTAAATAGCGTAAAAAGCATTCAGTACACTAACAAACTAACATCCCCTTTAAGTAACTTCTAAATATTTGACAACTTATTTTACCTTGTAGGTTGATGATTTATGCTTCATGCAAGACCCTTGTTTATTTTATGCTCACGATGCCACTCCTCTCTGAACTAAGTAGCCTTCCAGGTGTCTTAAAGAGTTAATACATTCATGTATCTCCTAGACTAATAAGCTTGCAAATAAAGATCAAAACCTGCATTTCTAATACACATACACAACTTTCTTTTCTTGAAGAAAATCTTTAGATGCCAGTGAAATCAATGGAGCTACCTTGGTTCACACCACCTGCTGAGTTGGTTCTTCATTTCCATTATGGCACTACACGTACTCTTCTGACGATGAACCTATGATGAATTTGTACACAGCACCAATGTCACGGCATGTAAACATCCCTTCTCCTGCCTTCCCACCTCTCCCAGCTGCTACCACCACTGTCACTAAGAACCTTAGAAGGCTGGAAGAGGTAAGATGGCCCCTATAAACTGCAGGGAGCACTGGAGAGATGTTGGCATGAGGCATGAAGACTTCTTATCACTCATGGAGTAAAGCTCAAGTAAGAAATCCTTGTTGTGCTTGGCCATAAGGGGAAAAAAAGCCTTGATATAACACAATTTTCTGATGATACTAATTTCCTTGCATAATTGGGAATTAAGACTTTATTGATGAAAGTGTTGGATCTTAAAATAATTTTTAGGTAACTTTTAAAAAGCAGGTGAAAGCAAAAGCTCTTCCAAAGATGGTGTGGGAGAAGGAAAGATGAGAGATGATTAATTACTGTACTGCCAGGAGGAACTGTGTTTCCGAAGATAAGTGAAACTTTTATCCTGTGAAGGAGAAGATAATAAATTGAATATCACAGCGGGAGAAAATAAGAATTCATGCTGGAATGGGAAATTGCTGTGGCCTTACAGTTATTAGTTCTGGATTACAGCATGGGCTGGTTGATGAAATAGATTTTACTAGTGTTAAGTAATAAATCTCACGATAATGAAAACATGGGATTCTGAAGTCATCATTAACCGTATGATAGCTTTACACGGCAGAATCACTGCATACTTCTGAATGTGAAAATCAGCCACATAAACCTACTATTTGATTTTCACTTTAAAAAGCCCTATAAATGCAAATATAGTGGAGGCATATATTGGCATTTATAACACTTTGCTCAAGGTTGTATTGACATTGCTATTCTCATTCGCCAGCTTTATTTTCCAAGACACACATCTCAGTAGCACTTGAAAGCTTGGAGGTTTTGCACAGTGTGCACTCATTTATGTGCATGCAGCAGACCTCTGACCTTGCAGAATATAATTTCTGTCTCTCCTCCCAAGAGCCCAACATACATGCCTAAGTCTTTTCTCACTTAGCATACACGTATTTACTTTTACAGTGCTGCAGCAGATAGTGAAACCATTTGCCTCACCTGGTTGCAAACATTGCCCTCAAGGATGAGAAGGTTGCTGCATCTTCCTTCAAAGCCTTTAATTCATTCCGTAGTTTGGTCATGGTTTCAGTCACCATTGCTTTTTCATTTTCGTACTTATTCTTTAAATTGGCTAGTGCCACTTCAGCTGTCTGAAAATACAAACAAGGACATATATTTATGAGACATACCTAATAACAGCTAAAATCCCATGTTTGATTTTACAATTTTTTTTCCTTCTTCATTCACACAGGAAAAGAAGTTGGACCTGAACTTCAATGCACTGCACCCTTTAATGTCTTCTTTTAAGTTGTACTACATGAAACCAGGGAAAGCAGAGAGCAGTTGAAAGGACAAAGCCAATTTCAATGCACTTGACACCTTAAATGTCTCTGCAAAACTGTGCAACTGTTTGTTGAGGACTTGAGCAAGTGAGTGAGTAACTACAGCTTAAGGAGTTGGTACCGAGTCATTTGAGCTGCCAGAAACAAGCAGGTGTGCCCCCTGACCACATAGCAAATGGGATGGACAGTACATGAGACTCAGCCTCTGTAACCAAGGTGTGAACTAGAACATGTTTCACCTAATGCTTCCTGACAGCTGAGGCTTTCCCTGGGAGAGGTCACTGCCAGGACCCGACCCCTTGCTTTTATGTCTGACCACTGGCAATGCCTACTGTTGTGCAAACCAGTATTATTTAGGAAAAAAAAAATAAAATAAAATAAAAATTTAAATGTGTAAACTATAATTTTCACATAACAGGAAGGCAAAGTTTTGTAGTAATCCTATTCCTTCTTTTTTTTTTACTTCTCCCACCTTTCTTTTCTAATTTCATCTGTTAAATTTCTTTATTTTACTGCCCTACTGCTTTAGTAGCTATATTTGTCTTAGTTTTGCAAGAGTTGAAAACTCTGCTTTTCTTCTGAAGTTTAGTATAATTTTGAAGTTATTAAAAAGCCATAGATTTATAGAGGGGCTTTATACCTACTGCTGCTATGAGACATTTAAAATCATTGTCATTCAATGAGATTAAGAAAAAAAAAATGTTTCCTTTTATATTTACTCGGAGGGGGTTTGGCTTGTTTTTTCACTTCATGTAGTGCATAGTAAGTTGCAGCATTTCATACAGGCAATCAATTTCCCCTGTTGATCTTGTGGGTTCTTGAGCCATCAGCAGGGGAGAGAAGTGTAGAACGTTAATTTAAAACAACCAGAAAGGGGACATGACAAAAGATGGTAATGGTCAAACAGTTGAAAACCTATTTTAAATACAGTTTTCTGAAGCTCAATACATTTCCCACTAACAATATCTCTTAAAAAAAGGACATATCAGCATCTCCTACTAAAATTCAACTCTATTTATTTACATCCAGGGAAATAACACAGTTAGAAATGGCAGCATTGAAATAATTAATTTATTTCTTTTTAAATTGTAAACTCCCTGGGTAACGTTTTTTCTACTTTCACATTAGTTAACATTGAAAAAAGAGATTTTAAAACATCACTAGTAACTACCTGTCATTTTAAATAGATGGGTTTTTTCCATGTCAAATTTGAAACCATTAGCAATACATGTTAAAAAAATCAGCCACTTAGGGATTTATTCAAATAAAAGCAGCTTTTCTCAGCCTCGCTGACATATGCTTTGGTACAATGTAGGTTGATAGACAACATCCTATGCCTTGGCAGGATAAAGCAGAAATCATCAGCTTCCTGTTTTCAGCCATGAGCAAAAATGTACACTCATGTACATAATGTAACTAACATGCAGAAGATGAATAAACTAATTTAATAAAATTACTTTTTGTTTGGGTTTTTGGGGGGGTTGTTTTGTTTGGTTGGTTTGGTTTGTTCTTTTGTAGGGAACTGTAGGAACTAGTACATGAGAGGACAAATTCCAACTTAACAGATACGATTAAATCAGATCTATTTAAGAATTTTCAGGTCACTAATAATGAGAAACGATTTATGAGAACACAGGTAGACTCAATAGCTCAAAAGCTCAAATTAAGTTCTGATTTGGCCCTAAGGCAGGAATTCAGGTAACTTTATTCTGTAAGAGAAATTCAACCCCATATCCCTTAAACTATCATACCTCACCTTCAGATACAGAATTCCTGTAAAAGATTGTCTTTAGAAATTTAGGAATGAAAATGTGTTAAAGATATGTGCCATATAATGCTAGACTTTCTAAAAAAACACACAACTGTTACATTGTTTCAGCAGTGGGATTACTTACTCCATGTAAACCCAACAATTTACACATCACTGAAACCATGCACAATGATCTGACAGATCATTGTGTTCCCTATGTTTTAGTCTGGTTGTCGGGATAGGTTAAATGGAAACATAATAGTACAGGATGAAAAATAACATGGAAATATAATTTACCTGGTGAATAAAAGTAACAGAGAAAGTACTGTATCAAATGGGGAAATTTTTTTAGCAGGTCCTGTTGTGTCAGGAGAAGGGGTAATGGTTTTAAATTAAAAAAGTGTGGATTTAGAATTGATAGAAGGAAGACTATTTTTTACACCGAGGGTGAAGAAATACTGACACAGGTTGCCCAGAGAGGTGGTAGATGCTCCAACTCTGGAAACATTCAAGGTCAGGTTTGACAGGGCTCTGATCAATCTGGTCACTGCAGGGCAGTTGGACTAGATGACTTTTAAAGGTCCCTTCCAACCCCAAATATTCTATGATTCTATTCTACAAATCTTTAAAGCTTTTTTTTTTTCCTAATATTTTTTTCAATAGACAACGTATAAAGAATGAAGCATAAATTACAAAATCTATTTGAAGTACCTGGTGGCTCTCCATACACCAGACAAGATTTTGAAGACACACACCCCCCCTGCTTTTGCAGGCTGTCAAAGTTTTCCCTTCTGAAAGTTTCCTAAGTGAAAAATGAATAGCCACAAGTGCTCTACTAGAGAAGCAAATAAAGCTGACAAAAATTTGGTTTTAAGAGGCAAAAATGTGCATTTAAGAAAGGGGAAAGAAACTGGTGAAGTTTCTGTTGGAAGCCTGCAGCCAGACAACCAGGGCCAGTGGAGCAGCAGTACATTACTTTTGCATGAGGCACAGCACACTCAAGAGGACCTTGTAAGATGCTCAGGTTACCTACAGCTCATCAGTTTGGGAGCTGAATGCTGACTGAAGCCAACTGCTGTCAGACTCCTTGGCTCAGAGGCTGCAATTTCACAATGCAGCTAAGTCAATCTATATTGGCCAGATGCCAGCAAAATAATAATTATCTAGCCTTTCTCCATCCCTACTATATGCACATCTAGTGGTTTTCTTCTGTGCTATACTGTTTGGCCAACCTGAAGACACACCTGAAGTACCCTAAAGCCAGAATGTGTGATGTGAAGTGAGGCTGAGGAGGGAACCCGGAATCTTTCAGAGTACCTATGTGTCTGGTCATGTCGGCTGTACCAAGACTGTGCCAAGATTAACATGGATAAAATGAACTGAAGCCATAGCTCCATGTTACTTTTCCTTTATCACCAGCTCTAGTCAAAATTATTTCTGTTTGTTCCCCCTCTCAGACAGTCTCCACAATTGTACCCATTGAGCCATATATGCGGCATAATCTAGACATTAAATGCCTGGGGCATTCAGAGAGTGCTCTGAAAGGAAGGATAGGGTGAATAAAAGTCTGCATCTCCAAGTAGTGGGTGCCAGAGGAAGCAGATGTTCAGGACTTGGCTTTGTTTTTAACAGCTCATTTTGAACCATTTGGTTTTAAGCTGTATTTATCTACAAAACTGTGTCAGAGAAATCTCACTTGACATAAAAATGCAACCTCTGAGCAACACACAGGGAAATGGAGAGCAGAAGAAAAAGATGAAAAACAGAAAAATGTGTGACTACTCTTCAGTGAAGTAAATAATGCAGTAAGACAGGAAAGTGGCTAATGACACTCCTGATAGGGGACCAGCCATGCAGAGGAACTCCACCAGCCACTCAACCAGCCACCTGGAGATACAGGATTAATCACTAGCAGAGCATGGAGCATTTGCTGTGCAGAGGACATTACCAGGACCTGACAGCAGTGCCATGAGGGAGCAGAAAGCTCCAGTGCCTGGGCTCCTGCAGAATGTGAAACACTGTCCAGAAAGAGGCAGCTGGGGCATGCCAAGCTCAGCCCCCGACTCTCCAAAACCCAGCCATAGAGCTGCACAGGCTCAGGTGGGCACACACCTGGCCTCCAAGACCCACCAGAATAAATGACATACTTTTCATCCCACTTTTTCTCCTTACCAAAGAGATGTTAGCCCAAATCCAGCTGCCTGAAGGTTGCCACCTTAATCCTGCAATCCATGAACAAATGTCATTTTCTCTATGTATTCACATTCTAAGATGATTTCATATCCTTTTTATTTTATATTAGCAGTGTGTGAAACAATCCAATTAAAAAAACTGTTGCCGAAAGAATATTAAGTTCTGCAGTGTTAAGTACTTCTAATTTTTTCACACAAGAAAGCAGAAAAGTAGTCTGATATTTTAGTGCAGAAATCATACATAGTACTAGATTTTTCCAATCAGACTCACTGTCTCAGATGAAATTATATTCTGTCCATATAACATAAGGGCATCCGTTTATAGAGAGGGTACCGTATGTCTGAGGCTAACAATTTTTTTTTTTTTCTAAAGGACTTTTAAGGGTATCTCAGTTAAGGGATCTGAAGATGCCATAGTTAATGCCAATACAGATGTGAAGGTCTTGCTAACTCAACTCCAAAGCACTTACCTATGAGAACAACTGATCATTTTTCAATCAGTACTTCAGGATATTAAATTCCCCCTCATAGGCAGCTTTCTGCTTTCTGTATGTTATTAGGAATCAAAACCATTACTGATCCTAAAAGTTAATATATCATTAATTTGATATTACTTTACAATTTATGCTACTTGTTAATATTAATGCTACTTGGGGGTGCTCCACAAAACTGGTGCTGACACAGTAGTTATGGCTATGAGTAAATGGAATATGTAAATCAAGACAAAATAAGCAAGCAAGTTAGCAAGATATATGTGTGCTGCTATCTTGAGCAATTGATTTAATAATTCATTTTCCCAGGCTTAGGTTTGCAACTTCTTAGAGCAAATCTTGCTCTCTTTTTGGTGTTACAGAGTTTTGGATACTCAGTTTGCAACTCAGCCTGACAGTAAAATCTTTATTTAAAAATAGGACAAGGGGCAACGGGTGCAAGTTGGAACATAGGAGCTTCCATGTAAACATAAGGAGAAACTTTTTCACGGTGAGGGTGACACTGGAACAGGCTGCCCAGGGAGGTCGTGGAGTCTCCTTCTCTGAAGACATTCAAAACCCACTTGGATGTGTTCCTGTGTGACCTGATCTAGGTGATCCTGCTCTGGCAGAAAGGTTGAACTAGATGATCTTTTGAGGTCCCTTTCAACCCCTGACATTCTGTGATTCTCTGAAAATATTACTAAAGAAGATATGGCTAGAACAAAAAGAAGTATCATCAGATATTTCCAAATGTTTTAAACTAGGCAACAGCCTGTTGGGTTCAAACAGAAATTTATTGCTCTTAAAAATTTAAAGGTGCAGCCACAGTGCTGGAGTGTCAGGCCCACCACAACAGGAAGAGACAGAAACAGAGGCTTCTTCAAGGCTGCCCTGCAGTCAGGTAAATCACTGTGAAGAGAATTTCTCTTCCAATGAGCCATTTGCCCCTGTGTCCCTGGATAACAGAGGAGGTCAGTGCACTGTGACAAAGAGTTTTGCCAGGAATACCACAATTCTCAATTCATTTGATGTTGCAATATTTCTGGTGGTCACTAGATAGCACCCGAGCTTCCCTGCTTAAGGGTGAGGCTTCACTACTGAAATACATCTGAAATATCAGACCCTGGGGCCTGTTGCTGGTCTGCCTCCCTGTATCTGACTGGTGAGATGCTCTAGGAAGGACAAGTCTTGCTATTCTCACAGTGCAGTTGGTCGTGCTTATCTTGCTCTCCCTTATTACTCCAACTGAAAAAGCTTCTCCTAAAGCATCTCCTGTTTGGAGCACTAACAAATATAGGCATTTTATAATAGCATTGTCACAAAGCACGAGGAGATGGGGTCAGACTAGATGACCTCTAGAGGTCCCTTCCAACCCAGACATTTCTATGATTCTATGTGATGTGGCCCCACTGGAGGCTGAGGACAGGCCAGGGCATCCAGCCCTCTGCCTGCTGCAGGCTTCTGCTGCAGGTCTCTTTGTTACGCAGTGTATTACTGTGCTACGTAAGGAATGAAAAGACATGGTTTCATATTAATGTCAGCTTTGTTAGGGCTTTGGGAAGGATTTTAACAAATCCAAATTCTAGCTTTTTGGTTCTGGACCACATGTGAAAAATTGAAGCAGATGCCCTCTATAGGCTTATCTAAAATGAAACCCACAAGGGGAAAAATATCTCTAGCCTATTGTTCCTCAAAAACTTACTGTTTTGGAAGGGAAGAACTCAAGGAGAACAATCTTGACTTGTTTTTTCAACATGAGATATGCTTTGGGTCCTGGGATACACTCACCATGTGAGGCTGTCAGTACTGCTAGTGCATAATAAGACTCAATCCCCTCTCCTTAACTTTAAATTTCTCCTTGCCTCTTGTATCTTTATGTCTTTTAATTTGAAAGTTAAACGATACTGATATTTAGTTTGCATGAACAGTGTAAAAAAATTCTATACCCAGTTGTACAGTTACCAATAGCTATGCTGCTATCCAATAAAATAAAAGTTTATTTTAATAGCACCTCCTTACTCTGCAAATCTATCTTTCCCATTCCAATGAGCATGCTTTAGGATGATGCTTTATTTCTAACAGCAATAAAAGAGCACGACTGAGCTAGAGTCTCTGATAGCATCAAAAAATAAATGATACCTCTATGCTAATGAAAAAAAAAAAAAATTAATTTGGAACATAAACCGATATACCACCATAACATCTTAAATTACATTTTAATTACATGGAAAATCCACATATTGCTTCTCGGAGGTATTATTGATTAGCTAGCAATGGTATTTAATTACCTGAATTAATATTTAACCTGTGTTGTATTGGAGGGGGGGAAATGCTTAAGACTGAATGTATAGTGAAATATTGCTGCAATTTAAAAATCCCCAGTACTCTAGAAATGCAGTTACAGATCCAACAATCAATTAAACTTGAAATTGTAACTTCAGACTACTTGACTACTGGGAATTTTAGCACTGAAATCCCATCACTGTCATCAGCTAATAGCATCCCAAGCTGTTAACAAGGATTCATGCCCCCGTGTGGTGATCACTACACTGCTGTTTTTAGATGGAAAAAGTCCCAGGAAATCTGGAATAATGACTGCTACTGCAGCCTCTTGCACTCAGATGATTTAATTCTGGGCAAAAGGAAATGCACAGAAGTAAATAAAACTATTTCCATGCTTAAATTTAACTTTTTTAAGTGTTTGCAGACCTGGAACCTAATGGCTACAAAGGGCTTGGGAGGCTATATTATGGGGGGGAAAAAAAATTAAAAAAAAAAAATTGATAGTACTTGAAAAACACATCATTACCTGGCCCTCTTTTGGCATATGATGCAGTAATTCTCAGCTTATTTGCACTGGTGAAACATCAACAATAGAGCAGCTAATTATTTTTTTTTAAGCTCTGAAAATTTTCAAAATAAGAATTTCAAATTTTTTATTCTGTTAAAATATAACTTTAGAATGCATCCTTCTCAAAATAAAAATTTGCAGTTAACTGTTCCAGTCAGCTTTATCATGTAGTGATATTGTCCTTTTTCTTAAAGAAATAGAAACCCTTGATTTTATTTTGTGAAGGATTAAAAACATGACAATGTCAGGAGAAAATATTTATATGAATCATGGATGCCGAGAAAAGCAGGGTTAAAGAGCTTAAAAAGGAAGCAGGGAGGGAAGGAAGAAAGGTCTGCCCTTGCCATGATTGAGTGAGAGGCTAAATAACCTGTGAGTAAAATCTCTCCTCTGAAATACTCCTGGGAAAGCTTCTAAGTGACCTGTATAAATAACAGACCTTCCCGACTGACTGCTTTATTAGCATCTTACCTGCTTGTTGGCTTTCAGCACTGCTCTCAGGGTTGCGATCTGCTCCCGCTTCGTACTCAGGAGTGATTTCAGTTTCAGTATCTCTTCCATTAAGGCCTCCTTGTCTTTATCGATCATGGGCGCCAGCTCCCGAGCTGCGGCACGCTGGCGAGACAGCTGGAGTGACCGATCGACAGCCTTCTGCAAGTGCTTAATTTGGTCCCTTATTATGGCATTGAGGTTGTAGATGTTCATCGGCTCTTTGCGGATGTCACTGCTATCGGAGACAGGGGAGGAAGGAGGCGCTGTGATGACAGGAGAAATGGTAGGTGTTTTTGTTGGGCTCTGATCCTTGCCAGGCTCTGTGGCCTCTTTTGTCACCTGCTCAGTTGGGGTCCTGGCTTCTACAGGTGATGCCACCCCCCGTCTAGAAAGGCGTGGGGAAAGAAGACCTCGAGGGTCATCTGGTCCTTTCAGGCTCCCGCTGCGGGTGACTCTGCTTTGCCTGTAATAGTCCAACATGACCCTGTTTGGTGTCTCATTGTTGCACAGGCAGACATGATGGTAGAGCTGAGCCAGCTCCTCACTAAATGTCACCAGCTCATCCTGGGCGGTGTTCAGGGTATTGTGGTTTTCATTTGCTATGCTTGTCATCTTTTGCAATTCCTTTTCCATGTGGACCATTTTTTCCTGGCTTTCCTTCGTTGTCTTTTCCAGGCTCGTCACCTGTTCATCATATGTCTGAATTCTGCTCTCATACTTGGCCTTCTCTTCAGTGTAGTTTTCCACATACTTATTATATTTCTCCTTTAAGGCTTTAATTTCTGCTTTAAGGTCTATGACTTCAGTAACAGCTACTTTGTATTTACATTCTAGGATCTCCAAACCATTGATGTCCACTTCATAGTCATGTGCTTCCTCACCAGGGTCTTGGCCCTTCTCATAGTCAAGCTCAGCTTTCAGCTCCTTGTTGCTCTGCAGCCCCCTCATGGCATTGACATGCTCTGTGAGCCTGTGGACGCGCTCATGTTGCTCAGTCAGGGCTCCCTTGGTGTGCTCCAGCTGTGTCTGAGACTCCTGCAGGTTGGCCAGGAGAATGGCTTTCTCTCTCTCCACCTGCAACAGAGTCACAGTAAGAAACCCAAGATCTCGTCCTACCTGGGCTGAACAACAAACTCGGAAATTCCATTAATTTCTTCCACTCCTCCGCATTGCTTATGCAATTTGAGGGCTTCCAAGAAATTTTAGCCATATACACTTAAACCATAAAATTCAGTCAGAGAGAGATTCATTAACTCTCAGAAGGTTATGAAGTCCCAGCCTCTGTTACGATCTGCAATATCATTAGGTCATGATATTACATGTTGCCCACCAAAAAATTACTCAGTGCCCAAGCAGCAAGTGCCTAATTATCTAGAGTGATGATATAGGATTTAAGACAAATGTTCCCAGGACATAAGAACAGCATCACTGTCAGCTGTAAGCCATTCCACTGGTACATACACATTTCTCAATGGAGTTTGAATGTACATTTCCCATTAATAGCTCTGGCAAATATTCACAATATTTATTTATACCTTTGGACAGTTACAAACTTTCATTAAGGCACAATTCCTGAATGCAAACACAGTAAACAAATGGCTGTGTACATTTCCACAGCTTAAAAAACCTACTGTGTGGAAACATAACGTCGGACTGAGCACACACAACTCTCGGGACTCCTCATACCCAACATTTAACTATAAGTAAAATCCATTCTTTTAAGGACAAAGCAGAAAAAGCAGGATTAGCAGTATAAATAACAAACCACTGGTTCTAACCTAGTAAGTTACTTTCAGAATATCCACAGAAAAATGTGGATGTTGAGCAGCAGAAGAGGTCATGGAGGAGGACTGCTAGAAGTTTTAATGCACAGCATCTTAAAGCAAGTGAACAAGACAATCTTTAAGTTTGATCTGCTTGGGTATTTGCTACTCATGCTAACACCCCTGAAAGACTCCCACTTCAAGGTTTAAGTGTAATGCTCCGGCTTTTTTCTATTTTTTTTCTATGCCTTTCTCCTGTTCTGAATTCTGACTTGGGAAGCAGAGAAAGGCACAAAGAGAACTTCCTTGCTCTTGGCTTTTGCAATGGGATCCTGAGCCTACTAGGTTTACTACTCTTCCTCTCCCACAGCTGCAGTATCTCAGCCCTGTGTTTACACATGCAGTAAAAACAGCATGCTCCACATTCCCTTTATGAGTGGTTGAATTCCCAATTCGGAGAATTCAAAGCTGTCAGGTCTGAAAAAATCTTTAAAAAAACTTTTTCTTCCCTACCAGTATTTCCCCAGGTAGTATTTGGAAGAGAGTCAAAGCAGCCTCTGTGAACCTTACTGAAGGAAAAGAAAGCCTTTTAGAAACCAAGAATGTACTCATTCCATCTCGCCAAATGTTCCAAGATGTACTTCAGAGTCCTATTTTATCGTAATGAGGCTTTTGAGCAGTGGCTGCTGTATTAAGTCACTAAAGTATATGATGATCCCCTGGTTTTACAGTGATGTTTTCAAAACATGGCCTCTATTAGAACCTGCAATCATATGCATGCAGAAACTGTAAGAATAAAAATAGAAGCCAAGTTAAAAACAACCAAAAAAAAAAAAAAATCAGCCTAGCTTTCTTGTCACAGGTGACTGATGACTTAACAGTGCCAAACTTCATCATTATTTTATGATCCAGGAAGAGTCTGTCTCCTTACATATGCAGCACTCCATTGTAAGCACTACATAGTCTGTGCAGAAGAGGACAGCCAAGTACCACGAGTTTATTGGTACCTTTCACCACTTGACTGCATTCCCTCACTGATGCCTCAGTCTGCCAGTCGTCCTCCTTGTTGAGGAGCTCTCTTGTTGAGAAAATGCAAACCAGGACAACCTTCCCCTTTGCAAAGGGAATCCTCTTAAAAGTTGACTGCTTTACACATATCTCTCAGTCAGCCCTGTTCTGGTGAGCCTCAGAGAGCAATCCAGCACAAGCTTCTTCACCAGCTTTCCTCTGTTTTTTCCATCTACCAGTGTGCCCCGGGTAGGCTCTCACCAGAAACTTTCAGCTGAACTCCAGTTGTTAGCACCTGGCATAGCAGGTTCAGGTGTCCCTTATCAGATAATGAAGATATTTGTCCCTTCAGGCTAGTAAGGTGAGCTACACATATGCATGCAAAATCTGAGTTTTGGTTAAAGGAGTGTCTCACCTTACTGTGAGAAGTGATATGGATAATAAAGAACCATATGTTACACACCAAAGGCAGTTGGCTTTTTAAGGTGTATGGGTCCACTGTATGTTCACACCCAAGTAGGCAACTGGCTGTAGATTGTACTGGTGTAAAAGAGCTTACAGTCAGAAAGCCTTTCCTTCAGGAAAACAACTCAGTGTTAAGGCAGCACAGTCTTTCAGTGTCTGCTTAAATTAATCAGATAGAATTGATCCTCCTGGATTATTGATCTGAGCCATCACGCTCCATCATAAAGAAAAACTATGAGAGCAAATTGGGATCTTTATAATAATTTCTCTTCTGAACATAAATGTTCTGAAAACAAATACTTTGTTCAAATAGAAAGGATTCTTTCCAGAGAATGCAACTTTTAAAACACATATACCAACTTGGACAGTAGGTAAAATGAAATACATAGATCTACTAAATTTTACTCATTCTGGTCCAGTAATTGTGGATTAAGTTAATCTGCTTCCATTTATAGCTATAAATACATGCTCCTACTTCCAAGTGAAAAAAATCCCAAAGCCCCAACTCAGTCCTACACACACATTCTGCATATCGACTCTGCTGTTTCCAAGTACGGTAAATATATTTCTTGTTCTAGATAATACTGTACTCCTATTTCCACTCACAACAAACTTTTTGGAATTGCAGATATTTTTCAATCCAGTTGGTGTTTGGCTTTTGATTGTTTTTTAATTGGAATTAGTATCTGTAATAAGGATCTTTATCTACTTCAAAAGTATCTGTACCTATTTTGTGATGCATCCTTCCCTTCAAAGTTTTCAGTTTGAGATTTCCTTCTCAATTTGCTCTAAAGCTTGCAATTATGGAAACCAATTTTGCCATTGTTATTCATCCATTTTTTCTTAATAACATCAGCATATCAGTGAACAATTCTTAGTGGAAACTGGAACAAATTAACAGGAAAAGTCAGCTCAAGAACCCTGAATCTCAGCTGTATTGTATCTGTCAAAGAGTACCAGGCAGCTGAAGAAGAGTGTCAGAAACTGGGCTGCATGACATTTTTTCCACTCGTTTTTTGAAGAGTTCATATAAGTTTTTCAATATGAAGCTGGCCTCAAGAATAGGGAAAGCATCACCAGGGAAGGAAGAGAGGAATCCTAGGTTTAAAGATTAGATAGACAATTCTTTCCACTGGACATCAAACACGAAGGAAGAGCAGAAAGCCTTGAGCTTTTCTGATAAAATCTCAGAAGATAAGATTTTTCAGCAAGACATTTACTACCGAGGGGATTTAAAAGATGGAAAGGAAACAGTTATGATTAAAGCATTCCTAGGGACCAACACAGATCATGGAGCAGCAGCATCCTAAAGCTGCAGAAGGAATCTGCAAAAGTATTTGTCATACTGACTTTTAGTGAAGGCTTCCTTTTGGGATTGAGTGCAAAAATTTTTCCACACATGTACAAAACAGCAAATCTGAAGTTTGCTTCTCTCAAAAAAAACATAAAAGAGCCTGCTGTCCTAGAGGCTATAAAAATAGTTCCCAAGAGAGGGTCCGTTCCTTCAACAGCTCTGTCATAATACAGCCTCTTCAGAGAAAACAAGAGGAACACATACCAAGTACTGAGATATTGCTGAATGAACACTATTTGGCAAAGACACCGCAGAGAAGAAAAAAATCCTATTTTGCTGAAGAATTACCTTTTGTCATCTTGAATTCAATTAAATCTCACATCTACTATGAGGAAAATTTAAGCAGGAATTTTTAACATTTCGTTTGTGTGACCCAAGCTGAGCTGAGGCAACTAAACAAAGGAGATAATCACTTCATAAAGAGTACACATCAGCATTTTCCAGTAAGCCTTTTCAGAACCTAAAGAAATCAGGTTTCCAGCTAGGTATAGTCTTTCTTTTTAAACTGTAAATCTTTTAACAGGATTAGAATTTCAAACAATGGTGGCTACTATTGTCATGAGGGTGCTGCTGGGGCCCAGCACTGAAAAATGTAATCAAAAAGGTTTATATTTATTTCATAGGTTCCTTCTAGAGTCCTAAGTATGCGGCTAGTGACTGTTGGAAGGCTGCCCCTTTGTTTAAAAGGTGTAAAAATAATTAAATTTTTAAGTCAGATATGTTAAAAGCAAGTAGAAGTTTGCTGATTCATCAAGCTCATTATTTAATAAAATTAAGACAAAACATATCCAAAACAATATTTTTCATTTCCAAGCAGCTTTCACTCCAAATTTATATTGCTTAAAGTTCATTGTAAATTATGATTGAAAATGTTTACACTGTATTTTAAAATGTGAACATTTCAAAGCATTTCCTTTGAAGTTGTGGGGTTTTTTTTTAATTTTTAACTTTGTATTGCTGAATGAAATCAAAAGCTGCATATATTTGTGCACATATTATATACATAAATATTTATGTACATATACATGCATATTTCTACATATACACAAAATATACACACTGTTTACATTTTAATACTGGAAAAGTTTGTCAGAATTTTTCACATAAATAAAATTCTAACTTTCAAGCTTTCTCACTCAAATTATATACTTTTGGCTGGAACGTTATCTCTGCACGGAACTAGATGTTATCAGTGGTTGTTATGTTGCATCTCAGATCAAAACTTCCCACAGTTGAGTTTGGCAATGAAGTAAATAAAACAATTAACTCTTCAGCAAATACAGGACAGATGACGTAGGGACTTATTGTTCTCTAGCAAGCACTGAAAATTGGGTTTGCTCTACTTTCAAATCACCTTTTACATTTTAAGCAGTAAAGGATTTACATTTACTCTCTTTAGAAAAGGCACTTTCTGGAAGCTGGCAGCTAGAAAATGCTGGATGTTTCCTTGATGATGCCAAAAACCTTTCAGGCTCTTATGGCAGAGAAGACGCTCAACAGCTTGGGCAATGGGACCCTTGCTCTGTATGGCATTGTACCCCTTCTAAGATGATGTCAGCAATGAGGCTGGCAGCTTGAGTTTTTATCTGGCTTGCATCCCAGGCTCCTATTCTGG
Organism: Chloroceryle amazona; assembly: GCA_027560015.1. Taxonomy (NCBI): domain Eukaryota; kingdom Metazoa; phylum Chordata; class Aves; order Coraciiformes; family Cerylidae; genus Chloroceryle; species Chloroceryle amazona. The sequence goes on along the minus strand of JANHFX010014813.1, from coordinate 132,726 downwards.
TTATGCCTGGGCTGGGATGATCAGAGAACAAATGTTCACTGTACGGTGTCCAAGGCACCCCCTGCAGTGTGCGCATCCGCCTAGACTGCCAGCGTGGACAAGGGCGCTCACACACCACATGCTCTCCATGTGCATGGTTATTAAGAGGAGTGCTCCTCTTCTTTTCTCCCCTCTTGACGGTATGCCAAATGTTGTTCAAACTGAATTTAATTGCAGAAACTCCCTCTGACATGCAAAGAAGCATAATCAAATCATTCTGTATTTTAGTGGGTTTTTTTCCAGATAGCTTTGGTCATACTGAAGAGTACTTTATTCTACTTGCCATCTCAGGGACAGTTACCATCATCAAACCAGGAAGAAAGAATCTAACCATCTGCAGCCACAGCAGCTAGCTCCTTTCCTCCTCTTCCTGCTAAACATCTGCTCAGAATCATACTGACTTTTCACAGACACATACTCTGTTTCCTAGGGGTATTTCTAGCAAAATCTGGATATGAAGAAAGCAGAACTCTGAGAACAAGACATGTGTGGTGAAGAATGTCAATGGGGGAAATCTGCCACTAGGGCTCTAGGGTCCTTAGGATGTCCATCTAAACACTGTGTGAGATTAAATTCAGCTCTTACCTGCATGAGTTGCTGCTTCAGTTTCTGTATTTCTGATATGTTGAGCTCACTGAAGAGGTCAGAGACAGGGTGCAGAGATTCTCCTTTCCTACTTGTGGGAGTTCGATAGTCACCATTGAGTTTCACGAGAGGTCCATGGATATGTCCGTTCATTTTGTCATCATTGTTAGGTTCACTCCCGTCCTCTGCAAACTTCAATCCATCTACTGATATATTAATATGGTTATTATACATACTATCATTGAGGTTGATATACTGGGAAAGTTCCTTTCTCAGATTGTTCTTTTGCTCCCTTTCATTTTTTAAAGTTTCCAGGGCTTCCTCCAGCTGATGCTCAGCAATCTCCTTCAGCCGGATGGCATCTTCTAGCTGACTATTAAGCAACACTGTCTCCTCCTCGAATCGTTTAATCTCATGCTTTAAGCCTTCATATTCAACCTGAATTAGACAAGACAAAGAACATTCATAATACTAAAACTTGAGTCATGAAAACCTGCCATTTATCAACCTTATTGAAATATGTGATAGAGAAACTACAGTTTGAAATACCAGACATTGCCTGCAGCTGCAAAAGACTGGCTGCGTAGAAAATGCAGGTGGAGCTTACTCTCTTAAATACTCCACCAATCACTTTTTCAGTGTGTGAGAATCAAGAAATAAAACACCTTTTTCTTATGAGGACAAACAATGTCTTTCATGGAAAGAAGGCTGTTTAGTAGAGGGTGTCCCGGTAACCACAGATTTATAAATTGCCATAAGCAATGTTGGTATAACGTGGTATGTCAAGACTGCAGGTTAATATGGTCTGACTTATTAATTGCAAGTATTTTGAAGATGGCTTCATAACTAAAATATCACCAGATGTAAAGTCACTCAGGCACAGATACTGCAATGTTCAAATACAAGAACTATAAAAGAGCCTCAATTCTCTTCTGTGTGTTACACATGCCTCTCCATTATTCAAGAAGCATTTAATTTTAAAAATTAAACAAACTATTCATACAGTCAGTTTAATCTCTAAGATGCTCCAAATTGTTAGGGATTTTTAAACTACCAGAAAAATATAATCAGGTTATCCAGCCACACAATCCTTGAACTTCGTGTTGGGGATGCTGTTTTGGAGCACCTGGCAACCTGTTGCTCTGACAGGACTGCCTGAAGTGTCCCCCAGTGACCTGGTGCAGCCTTACCAGGCTTGGAGGGACTCAGTGGTCTTTCTCCTTCTCAGAGGGCAGGCTCACTGCCTGAAAATGAAGTGTAGTATTTTATCATGGTATTTATGGGCAGGATGAGGAAACAACAGCTTCTTCTCTCTTCTTTAAAAGCAGCCTCCACATTTATGTAGTCCTCTTTATTGCACCTAACAAGAGGCAAAGCCTAGAAAAAACCAATCTAGCTCAAAACAAGTGGCTCAGCAATATCTACAGTGCAGCAGATCCCCACTGTAGAAGACCTTCCCTTGCTGTTCATCCTAATCTTCCTTTTCACCAATGGAAAATCCCACAGCAATGAAAAGGAAGAGCTTTGTTTATAAAGGTCCATGTCTGTGCTTGACCAACTCTCCTGGTAAAAATGAGCATATTTAGATTTTTTTTATTTAGTTCTAATCATGTTACTCATCTATCTTTTCATTTCTAAATGCAAAAAAAATCTGGGTATCAGCTGAAATAATTCAATAGCTTGATGAAAAAGAAATACTAAATTTTCATAATTAAAAAAAAAAACAAAAACAAAACAAAACAACAAAAAATCCCAAAACAAAAAAAAAACAACAACCCCACAACTTTTTGCAGTTGAGGCTTTTATAATTCAGATGCATTACTATGCATTACTATTTGCTATTTTAAGGCATTGACTAGAATATTTTATTACTTGACATATATAGATACTTAAATGATAATAAGGTTTTGGTCAAAATAGAAATATACACCATCCTATTGAAGCAGAATATTTATCAACCTGTCAATAGTCTTGTACTCATAAACTTTTGGAAAGGCAAATTTATAAACCACCAAACTTCAAACCCAGGAAAGGGAAACATATCAAACAACAAAGACAGTTCCAAAGTCATACTGGGAATTCTTAAATAGAAAAGGTAAATCCATTATATTTTCAGATCTACATTTAGGAATTTGATATGTTTACTCACTGGAGGGACAGGTCCATCAGAGGAATTATGAAATCCAATTAATCAGCTATGTTTATAACTTAAGGACATTAAAAAAACCTGCTAACAACCCTTTCTCAATTTTCAATTCATATGAAAACCAGATGTCTGTATTATCTGTAGAGTTACTATCTCACAGATTCTTGCTTACAAAAGCTAACAACAACAAAACCAAAACAAAACAGCCCAGAAAAAGATGGTTTAGCACTAAGAATTATAACATATGGTTTTGTAAATTAAAGTATAAAATGTTCTTGAAATTTTATCTTGTAGATCAAAATTATTTTAGGAATTACAAGTGCATGGATATGTGATGCAAAATGACTGATTTCTAAAGACATTCAAAATGTGATGCAATGCTTTTTCTCACCTCAGAGTGCTGGCATTCAGTTTCATTAAGAATGAAATATTATGACAAAACTAAACATATTTTCTTCTGGGGGAAACTAGGGAGGTCCATAAGGAGGTATTTAATTTCACGACAGTGTAAAATGCCTTCTATGTGGTTGGTGATGAAAAAAATCCAAGGGGGAACCTGCTGGCTTGGTAAATAACTGACACAAAGATGATCTGTGATAAATTCAGTTTCAGGAGTGTGAAAGTCTAGGTATTGCCATAAATAAGGAAATGATGCAACCATTTTTATTACTTAAGTATTCCCTGCTGCAGGGCTCTGTTGGTTTAAATGTTTCAAATGCACTTGTGCTGGAGCAGTAAAACAGCAGAAAAAGTACTGCATATTCCTGCAGGAATAAGGTAGCTTTGTTACCAAGCTGACATTAGAAACTGTGACAGACTTGGCTATTTGATTAAGGCAGTAACTGTGACCAGGCAGTAGGTTAGGACATACAACAGGGGCTGTATTGCAGTGCAACTACCACCTGCTAGCAGTTAAGGAAATGGTGTGATGGAGTACCACGTTACACTGGCCTGGGCAGTGTCTAAAAAGCAGAAGCTGCTACATCATCCAACTTCAATACTTAAATATTGATCACAGCAAGGTAACTCTTCTGTGTGACAAGTATCTTCTGTTCAGTTTGAAGGACAACTGTGTTTCTTGATTGCTTCCTCAGTGGTATACATACATACATATATGTATATATATTCAGCAGCAAAGGAAGCTGTGCTTTTGTAAGGGGGAGAGAGCAAACCCCACGACTGCTTACATCTGGATGCAATGGGGTGGTTCCTCGGAGTGCATTCATCACTGCAGTGAGAATTACAGTGTGTTGGTTTGCTGTCAGCTGCAAATTGCTGTAATGAGGAAAACAAAAGACAAACTAGGAATGTCTGACATCCCTCTGCCTATTTTTGAAGCTTGCCAAACTTGCAGGTTAGCATGGCTGAGAAGAGAGCAACACCAGCATAAAAAAAAAAAAAAAAAAAAAAGAGAAGGGGAAAAAAAAAAGGAGAATGCGGAGAAGATTATTTCCTCTTTTCTCTACTTCAGAAGAGGAAAGAAAGTGCAGGAAACAAACTGAGAGGAAACAGAGGGCTGAACTCTGCCACTGGGCACTGAGTTCAGTATGCAGGGTGGGAGGAGAGGAAAAGCGGGAAGTGAAAAGATGCAATTCTATCTGTTTTGATAATTACTCTGCTATTACATAGTTCTGTAAAAACATATTGCATTGGGATTTTCCTAAAACTGAGGTAAGGGCCTCCCCATTTGTCAAAAAGTGGCCAATAACATCATTTCAGTGTAAGTGTTCAGCAAAAACTCAACTAAAAAAAAAAAACAAAACCCCAACATAAAAAGAAAATGTTATTGAAGTGCACTCTGGGATCACATGATAGAAGTTTGAGAAAACAGTGTCCAGCACAATGTCTAGAAACCTTTGATGCTTACTTGATTCTGTTTCAATGTGGACACCAGTTTCTGTAAAGTGATATTTTCTTCTTCAAGCTCAGTGTAGTCTTGTAGGAGTCTTGCCTCTCGAAACTTGTATTCTCGAATTTCATCTTTCATTCTTATCCTCTGTAGTTCCACCATTTCGTTATTCTGATGGGAGAAAATGCAAGTATGTTACCATTTATGCACAGACACTTTAGTGACGAACAGTGCTGTTAGCAAAGGCCAAACAAAGAAGTTATTCCTCAAATAGAAATGATTTAACAGTGCAAATCAAAACATCATCAGCTTTTAATCTGAGGCCATGTGGTAATTCCAGGTGTGTGCTGGTAAGGCAGAAATGAGAACATCTGATAAGGAAGCTTGATTAAAACAGTTTCAAGATTAGATGCTTATTGAAATGGAAAACCTGGCAAGGGTTTATCATCTCATTATTTTTACTGCTCTACAATACAGTTGGATTTAAATATAATTACCACCTGTTTTCCACATAGCCATGCTTTCTACATCCATACAGAAAATCAATGAGTAAGGGCATCTGATCTGTGAAGACATCAATTATGGAGCACTCATATGTTTTTATCTGCAGGCATTAGAGGCACACAGGTAGGTGGGGGGGAACCTGCCAGTCTGGTCAAAAATGGGACAAATGCACTGACAAGGTCAACACTTTTATTTTCCCATTAGCACATACAGTTCCCAGACAGTCTAATGAGACAGATCACAAGGGATCAGTTTCACCAGAAATTGCTTCCACTGGATTCCAGCTCTGACTGAGTTTGACGTCAAGGATCAATTATTCTGGAAAAACTCCACTTGTGTAGCCCCAATGTAAAAAGAACTACAGGAAGATGAAGTTAACACAGAGCTAGAAGAGAACACTGAACAATAGTATTCATGGTTGGTAGGAGCAACTTCCCTAGCTGCGTTTTCCTGATCAATAGGAATAGGAGTAATTGGTCACACCTTCTCCTTGCCTGCAGGAGGAACCTGAGCATTGCTGCAGCAGCTGGTGGAGGGAAGCACTACTGCAGCCTTACTGATGGGGCACAGCCCCCTTTTTCCTGGGGTGTCAGTAAGAGCATACCTAGGAAGAAGTAAAGGGTTTCTGAAGAAGATTCCAGTGTAGAGGGAAAGCAATCACTGGCTACCTGGCACAGCCAAATGTTTAAAAAATCATTACAGCAGAAACTGTAGTCAGAGAGCTCTAAATAGATCCATCTGTACAATTCACTCTCTAGGACATAAAGAATAAGACCACACAGTCTGAACTGAGGGTAAATAGAACTTTGCTTGGCACCAAGATTAAACAAACAGTTAAAACCCCCTGGGAAATAACATTACAAAGCACAAAATAAAATAATAAATTGTTGAGAGAGTTGCAAAAGCACTTTTCAAAATGAAGCCTTCTTGTTAAAGAAAAACAGAAACCATCACCTTCTCCCTCCTGGCAAGTAATTAAGAAGAAATAAAGACCCTGTGTGACTTCTTAACTGAAAGCACACCTTTGCTTTAAATAAACCCCAGCAGCAGAAGAATCACAGAGCACTAGATAAAATTAACTCTCTGCAAATATTCCTGCATCCATTTCAGCCTAATAAACCTCTCAGTGAAAAGCAATAATGGCACCACAGATTCATGAGATGAAGGCATTTTATACCTCAGGGCTGCCTTTATACATTTTGTTTCTGTCAGGACATTCTCAGGTGATATGGTTACTGATGCTTGCTAGGTGTGAGTATTCTTGTGAGACTGAGGCAGTACGTGGACAACACCAAACGCACAACTTTGCTGTGTCAAGTATAATTAAGTTACCCTGCAATTCTCCCAGTGTTTGGAGGACGATCAGCCCAGGGCATGAATAGTGACGGGCTGACATCCATCCAATGCACACAGTCATGCTGCTGGTTGAAAGAAATGCCTCTTCAGAAAGGGAGAAAACAAAAAAGGTGGTCAGAGATGGAGCATCTGAGCAAAGAATTTTTACTGAATCCTGATATATCATTTCCCTGAAAGAGTACAAGGCATCCTACTTTGACAAAGCCTCTCATACTCAGTCTGTAAGGACAGAGTACTCCTTTCTCTTTCCTAGTATTTCAAACAGCAAAAGAAAACCTGAGCTACCATCTTTCTGGACTGCACCACCATTTTTTTAAGAAGACAGAAACCACATTCCTTCACCCCTTGTAACTGCTCCTTCTCCTACATAATGTCAGAGCTATAAACAGAAGCATTTATAGCACTTCACCTCTACCTCTTACACACGTGGAAACTATCTCTGCAGAGTAATGTCTACTCCTCATTACTCATGGCATTTGGAAAAGGAAGAAACAATATGAAAAGGGAAGACTGTCCTGTTGGAGCATCCTGCCTGCCATAGCAATACCTGATGGGTTTCCTGTCAGCAGGGCCAAGGCCTCTGCCTGAAGCAATCCTACTGCTCTGCCACAGGGGCAAAACAAACTCCTTTCCTTAGAGAATACGGTATCACCTTTTCAAAGTGATGTCAGATGTGTGTTTTGTCACTGCAAACACCCCGAGAGAGTAATCTCTCCAGGTCCCAGATCCCTCCTCCTACTTGCAAACATCTGCATGATGCTGGCAAACATCCAGCTGCGAAGCGCTCTGGAGCTTTCACTGCTTCTATGAAAGCTGATGCTGTCATGGTACAGGGCAAAAGCCTGACGTTATCAAGGTTTATGAGTGAGTAGCCACAGGACAAGCTGGTGGGCTGTTCTATTTGCCTTTGGATGAGATCACATATGCATTTTGTGGAAGTGAACCAGTTTCCAACCTATTAAACTCATGCTGAGTTTATTATTTCTTACTGTCATTAAGCAGAATATATTTATTTCCATCAAATGCTCTGATTAAAACCAGGATCTTCCCACAACTCTATTGTTATTTTTTAGTATTTTCAATATGCATTTCTTAAGCAGACAAGTCACAGTTAAAGAGGATGGATCATGCTGTATGGATACAGGGCCACTAATACGCAAATTTTTTATTTGGCCATTACATCTTCCAGGGTGACTTGGACTTGTACGAGAACAGTATGAAAGGATTTAAAACACAAGGCAAATGAGTCTGTCAGCAGGGCTATTATCTATATGAGCCACTAGAGGACAACTCAACCCAAACTGCTAGCGAAATAATTTGTAATTAAACTTTACTGGTAATCATGTGCTAAACATTAAACTTGCAGGATAGAGCAATTGAGCCAGATGCTCTTACTAGGGCACTGCCTCAGGACTTTTTGCACTTCCAGAGAGGATTCCCCTACCAGCTACTGGATCTGTAAAATACAATTAATCCAAGAGGTGGAGCTAATGATACATGAGCAATATTTTAATGGCTGTACATTATTTTCAAGCCCAGTCACCAGATGAACGTGGTGCAACAGTTTTAATGGATCGCTGCCAAAGGAGGAAAAGGACTTTTCTGTGAAACTATAGAAAACAAGAGAGTCCTTGTCAGCATTGCATCTAATTATATGTGAGCACTAATTGTGGAAGATGTCAGTCACATAGCATGTCTAATGAACCTACATATAACAGAACAGACCATGAGGGAGGAAAAAAGAAGGCTCGGTTGAGATAATGTCAGTGAAAGTGAAAGACACCTTTAAGAAAGAACTGTGTCTGTAAAGTACAACCATCACTTCAATCCTGACAGGTCTCTGAGAATCAGTAGAATATAAATATTAAATAATGAAACTTTGTACTTCTTACCAAAACTAAATGCAATATCTGTTAATATATTACTAATTTCTGATTGGGCACAGAGTTTTAAAATGCTGTTTTCCATAATATAGAGTACATTGTATTAATTGTGTGCACAGACACACTGAAACATGTTGTGTAATATCAAATAATTGCAAGTGAGAAGGTGCTTTAGAATGAAAGAGTGGAAGTGTCTAATTTTGAAAATTATGAGAAAACACATGACTCCCTCACTCATTTTTCTGTCAGAACACCCATAGCGTAGCCAAGGTATCTACTTGTTCCAGCCTTGTGTCCTACCAGTATAACTAAGAAAAGCAAACTAGGCAAGGGATGGTGACCTGAAGCTGGGTATTCTCATCTCCAAGATGAGCAACAGAGCTCTGGTGGCTCTTGATTTCCTCTACTGTAAACCCATAAACTGAACTTTTTGAAAACTGGTGGTGCTTTGAAGCCTTCTTTTAGTGTAAATACAGCTCTATTAACTATTTTGGTTTCTCCCCTATCTTGGAATACATAAAGGACTTTTTTTTTTTCCCCTCTATTGTTTTTTGTCCCAAACAAAATTGAGGAACTAGAGTTTGAGCTTTTTCCCTACATATTTTTTTATCATACAAGTTTTCATTAAAAGATTTCAGGTCCTTATGGCAGTACAATGTACCACTGTTCACACTGCAAAACAGCCTTGTAATCAGAAATTAATTATATGCGCCAAACCACCCTGACTAAATCACTGCTTATCTGTTGCAATATGTAAGTCATAGCATGATTCTGTGCATAACTTTCTGATTTTCATAATTCACAAGCAAGAGAACAATGGAAAATTTATATACTTCCAATTTAATGGCATTGTATTACAGCTGATGCAGTATAAAATCCCATGCAATCTGATGACAGTTTTATTGCACTAGCAGTAAACTGAATGTAATAGAAAGCTTAGTCTCAGACTAATATCCATGATTTCATGTGTTTGTTGACAAGTCTCACTGTGTATTTGTACATCGTGTTTACTTTGCCAAGGAAAACAAAAGGTGTATTTTGTATGAAGAACAATAGAAAATACTGTGGCTCATATTTAATTACAAACATGCTAACTTCCCATGAGGAAGTATTACCAGCATAACTTTGGCCACAAATAAGTTTGGTACTTCCGTTAGGATCACTTAGTCACAAAATGAACCCCATTTATAAACGAACGTAGCTTATTATTATTATGAACCTATTCATAAGGAAAATCTTCTTTACTGGGAGGGTGACTGAGCTCTGGAACAGGCTATCCAGACAGGTTGCGGAGTCTCTGTCTCTGGAGATATTCAAAACCTGCCTGGACATGATTCTGTGCAACTTGCTCTAGGAGAACCTGCTTTACTAGAGGGGTTGGACTAGATTATGTCCAGAAGTCCCTTCCAACCCCTACCATTCTGTTTACATCTCCTTGGCAACATGCAAGTATAAATAAATTCATGAGGAAATGATGAAAAACAACCAAACCCTAAAGTACCTTTGAGTTATTACATATATATTTAGCCCCAAAAATTTTAAAGGCAAATTATATCTCTTCTTTAGAAGCCTCTAAATAAGCACTTTCTTAGTTTCTGTAAAAAATGGAAAATCAAATTTTGTATCATGCACAAACTTGTTCTCACCAGCACAATGTAGCACACCACTGGACAGCCTCTCTTCCTTTCTACTGATGGAAGAAGCTGGACAGGAAAAAAGTACAGACCCAGAAGGAGACTTGCCCACATCAGGGAAGAGGCAGCCAGGGAGCACCAGTTGGTCTGCAGAGATAGCCAGCCTTACTTGGCAGGTTCTACTTTTTCATTACAAAGGGATAAGGGATGTTGAGAGAAGAAAGGGTGAAAGGGGAAACAGAAGAGGAAGGACCATTTTGTGTTATTTGACATCAAATTTTTTAAGTCCCCAGAGAAGGTCCTCTAGACTGGCCTTAATTTTTCCTTCTCTCATATACAGAAATACTCACCTTGAACTGAAAGAATTGTTTTCCATGTTTCCAGATATACTTAAAAAATGGGATTTTGTAGATGAACTAGTGTGACCTGATCTGACACTTTTGCAGAATTTGCAGCCTGATTCCCATGACTCACAGATGTAGACAACCTAGCTAAGCAGGGATGGAGCGTCTCTTACAGAGCCATTTTTGCTTCCCTTTCAATACACAGATATCTCTATATGCCCCCCCCAAATATTTCTAAGATTCTTTATCCTCATTGTTAAAAGTCTGCACAGAATCATAGAATGATTTGGGTTGGAAGGGACCTTAAGGATCATCTACTTCCAACCCCCCTACCATGGGCAGGGACATCTCCCACTAGACCAAGTTATATAAGGCCGCATCCAGCATGGTCTTGAACACATCCAGTGATGAAGCATTTACAACTTCCCTGGGCGACCTGTTCCATTGTCTCACCACCTTCACAATGAAAAACCTCTTCCTAATTTCTAATCTAAATCTACCCTCTTCCAGTTTGAAGACATTACCCCTTGTCCCATCAGTGCAAGCCCTCGTAAAAAATCCATCTCCAGCTTTCTCATAGGCCCCCTTCAGATACTGGAAGGCCACAGTAAGGTCTCCCCAACAGCACTATCAAAGACAAGGATGTAAAAAGCTGTATATTAGCTATAAGATATTGACTAGAAGCCATATCAAGATAACATATGTTTCGAGTTCGTTCACCAGCAACAGTTCTTAAATAAAGACTCTACAATACATCTAATAATTTAATCATCTGCAATGCTCAATGCATCTATTTGGAATCACTACATCTAAAGGTGAATACCTATCAAGGGAAGTTAAATGGCCCATTTATGTACTTATCACACAGTTTGAAAACCATAATACTTGTAAATCCTGCTAAATATAAATCCCAAATATTTTTATTAACTTTCACATAGAGGTATAGAAAAAGATGGAACTAAGGAATATTTTGGTTCTTTAGGTATTTAATTTTCCTGGTAAGTATCATGGGAACATAATACTTTACTGACTTCTTCATAGACTGATATAAACTACAAAATGTCTAATCATACATATTTATCTGAAAAATAATAGTTTGATTTGACTCATTTATAGCAATTAGTGCATTATTTAGACATCAGTTATATATTAATATATTAATAATAATTCATTATAATTAATATTAGCACCCTGTAACAAACACTGTTGTAATATTTCTGACTATTTCCTTCAAAGGAACAGAAACTTTACCAAACTAAATTGTATTAAAACAGCATGAGAGGAAATTCAGACTCCAGGGCTATAGCACAGTTCAGTTAATACGATCCTTCTGCATATCTGCAGAATGACATAATACATTAACATACGATCATTGTAAATAGCAAAATATCAATTGGCTGGAAAAGGTTTTACCACAAGAAGGACATTGTGGAGGTCATTTTGTTTAAACTTAAAACTCTGTTTTGCCACTTGTCTCTTGCAGCTCTAGTGGCATTAAATATTTCTAAGTGGCAGGATTTATCTCTAAATACCACATTGGGTAAAAGAAAAATGATGACATGTCTGTGTCTTGAAGCAGGCTGATAACAACATCTTACAAATGCAGTGCTCTAGGTGAAGATCCTTCCTATAGTCTATTCAGCCCTACACAGGTCTTCAAATTTCTCCAGGTGTGAATGTCCACCTAGGGGCCACCCATAGCCCAGAGGCCACTCCTGCTCTCACTTACAGAATCATCAAGGTTGGAAAAGAACCTTGAGATCATCAAATCAAAGCATAAACCTAACACTGCTAAACCCACCACTAAATCATGTGCCTAAACACCACATCTACATGTCTTCTAAATACCTCCAGTGGTGGTGGTATAATTCCCTGGACAGCCTTTTCCTGTGCTTGACAGCCCTTTTGGTGAAGAAATTCTTCCTCATGTCCAATCTAAACCTCCCCTGGCACAACTTGAGGCCATTTCCTCGTCCTATCACTTGTAACTTGGGAGAAGAGACTGATACCCACCTTGCTATAACCTCTTTTCAGGCAGTTGTAGACAGTCTCCCCTGAGCCGCCTTTTTTTCCAAGCTAAACAACTGCAGTTCCCTCAGCTGCTCCTCATAAGACTTCTTCTCTAGACCGTGCACCAGCTTCCTCCATGCTATGTTGTTGCTGTCATCTGCCAAAACTCATTGCTACAGGAGCTGGATGGGCTCCCTGGGGACTCCCACATTTGGGTCAGGGTGAAGAGCATAGGGCAGGAGTGTGCAGCCAGTCATGAACAGGGCACTACCTCTTAACAGCACATTTTAGCTGAATTATTTTGCCACATCCTCATTATTCCCAGTGCACTGAATAGAGCCTAAGTAAGACTGCACTCTCTACATCACCAATTATCCCGTGGCTGACTAGGTGCTATTATAACGACACTGAAGCCCAAATGATTCTTCTCATATTAGCTCAGGTAATTAAAAACAAACAAACAATAATAATAATAAAATAAATACAATAAATAAAAAATGAGGGTGACAGTTCTCTGGGGCATTTTGCACTGAACAGCAATTTATGTTCCCTCCCTCTCTCAAATTACAACCTTTTCTATGAAGATTGCCACTTTCCATACACAATTTAAGAAGCCAACAGCAGTGATTCTACATGACAATACCTCGAGGCGGGCCTTTTGATGGAAGATCCACACAGGCCTTTTCAAGCTCATCAAGAAAGCTAAAGCTGGCTTTAAAGTCCAACTGATCACTTGGGAGAGGCATCTGTCAGTTATACATATCTCTTTGAGAGGCCATCTGTCAGGTATAGAATGCCAAATTTCTTTCTAGACCCAAAAGGGCACCGGCTAACCAACAAAAGAGAAATTGTGCTAACAGGGTGTGTATCTGTGATCAGTTTAAGCTCATCAGTCCCACAGCTGCTGCTCCCAGGTCCTGACCCTCCCTTGGGCCAGCACTAGCTTTCACATCATCAGCCAGATCAGGGGTAGTAAGCCACTCCAGAAAACAAACGAACAAATAGTTAGTTTTAATGGTATTTATACTCCCAGACACTAGTGCTAGCAGGAGGTAGGGAATAGGAAAACATGCCATTTCTATTTTGGATATGCTTGCTGCTCAGCAACAACTATATGATCTATTCTAAGTTCCAGAAGTGGAAACCCATCAATGTAAATTGTAAAATTTATATATCCTCCAGGAGGACTAAGATTTCACTGTATGCACTGAAATGTTAAGGAGCAGGGAGCCATAAAATGAATTCCTAAAGATGAAAAGTAGGAAAGAGAAAAGACACCAAAGCTCCTAAATAAGAGAGGTGAGCTTGACTTTTTTAGAACCTGTTATGCTTGGCTGGTATGGAAAAAAACATCTCTGTATTCACTCTTTATTCGCTGTTTGGTTTTGCATTGCTGTCTACTGTCTTACTTGATGTCAGTATGATTTCAGAGCTCCTGGGGTAACCCATCTCTGAGTGTGCTGGGCAGCAACTCCATTTTACCATGTTCCAGGCACAGACCTATGCTCCTTATAAGTTTTCCATTCCCCATGGCAGCTGCCTCCCCTCCTTAAGACTCAGAAATATTTTAATTACAGCTTGCTGCTCACTCAGTCCAACTTTCCTTATACCAGTAATCAAGCCATGCTGTCAAGGGATGCGCATGACAGGTCAGGGGTCTGTAGTGAGGAGACAGCTCTGTTTGGAAGACAGGGGATGCTCAACTTGCTTCCTTGCAAATGCAAAATCCTCTGTATCTTGGGCCTCCTAAGATAAGAACAGGAGAGGGGATGTTGAGACACCAAAAGGCAGAATAAATAGTGATTGTCTCGTGAGCCTTAGTTCATCTTGCATGGCCTGTTGATAAGAACTCATTGTTAACAAGAGGGGCTACCAGAGATAGGCTGGACCATACCAGTTCTGCCATTAGAAGCCTGCAACACATGAGCATTTTGAACCAAAGGTAAAAAGTACACTGCAAGGAAGACTAGCAGCCTTCCTCCCAAAGACCCCAGTCCACGACCACCAGGCGTCAGTGCGCAAAGCGCCAATGGGAGGAGGCCTATGATAATGAGTTCCCAGAACTGATTACAATAATCCAACCCTGTATAATGAATATGTAGCCAACTCTATTGAATATGCATGATTTAGTGTAATAAATACCTGTTCACAGGACACCTCAGTGTGCAAGCTAGAAGGAATGATCCCCCTTGCACCCAGTGCTGTAATAAACATACCTGCTTTATAACCTTTCACGGGTTGTAGAGTTTGTTTCTGCACGTCAGGTCTCAGCTCAACTTCACCATCCTGCACTGTGTTACAATATTATCCAGCCTCTGGCTTTTCAGTATGCACCCTGAGACAGTATTTGGCCTTGAACATACCAGCTACAAGTCGCAATATCGATGTCTGTGAGCAAGTGCCTCTGCCGTCTGCAGTGGGAGGACTGTGCTGCAGTGCTGTGTTAGAGCTGAGGAAGCTGAGAGAATGTCAAAACACAGACACAGGGTTGGGCAGCAGTACTAATAAATCTGGCCCTCAGGACAGTGCATATAAATTATTAGGGGGGCTGAGTTCAAATTTTTCAGACATGCAATTAATCCCTATCCTCAACTCACAAATGACCATAAAATAATAGGAAAATGGATCTTGAAGAGGCCCCATGGCAGCATCTAGTCCATTTGTCTTTCCTGGGATAGGAGTAACTACGTCTGTGCCATTTCTGGTATCTGTCTAATCTCTATTTAAACACTTCCAGTGACAGATCCCTTCACTTTTCCCAGAAAATTGTTTCCTGGCTTCACTTTTCCCTTTGTCAGAAACCTCTTTTGAATGACTAATTTGAACTTGAGACCTTCACACTGCAAGTGGAAAACAGCAGTTCTTCTACTCACGAAAGGCAGGAAAACAAACCCATCTGTTCACCTCTGCAGGAGTCTTCCATTTACCCACCATATCCATCTTCAGCCACCACGCTCCTCTACAAACAGAGGAGAACATGAGGAGTGAGGATCTCAGATAGCTCCTACCACAAAGAAAACTCATTAGATGTCCTTACATGACATATCGCAGTGTATTGTGTCTGACTGAGTTGGAGTTAATTTTCCCCACAGCAGCCCTCCCAGTGCTGTGCTTTGATCTGAGAGCTGGAAAGGTGCTGGTAACACACCTGTGTTGTGGCTACTGCTGGGCAGGGCTCACACAGCACCAAGGCTGCTTTTTCAACATTCCTCCTGCAGTGGGATGGGGTGAACAAGATCTTGGGAGGGGACATGACTGGGACAGCTATCCCAAGCTGACCAAAGGGATATTCCAGACCATCTGACATCAGCTGAATGATAAAAGCTAGGAAAGGATGAGTAGGGGCGTGCGGCATCTGCTTGTTCTCCAGAGCAACTGCTACACATTTGGAGTCCTGCTTCCTGAAAAGGGCCACATCAGCGCCTGCTGATGGGAAGTAGAGAATAAATCTTTCTTTTGCTTCCACACACGACATTGCTTTACTTTTTCATTAAACTGCTTTTTTCTTAGCCCATGAGTTTCATCTTATTTTCTTCTCCCCAGTGCAGCTGAGAGGAGGGGTTGAAGTGATAAGAGCAGTTTGGTGGGCATCAGGTGCCCAGACCCTTGTCTGTTTGACCTTTCAAACCACCACAAGCAGAAATGTAGGAAGATGAGCAATGACAACGATGGTAACTAGATGTCAAGGGAAAAAGGAGACCCCAATTAACACTCCACATTGCTTCTAGTACCCCATTCCTTACAGTGGACTGGGACAGAAGAAACATATTCAAAGGAACAAAGAAGAAACCATTAATAGATTTTTAGAAAGTAGTGAATAAATAGCTAAAGGATACAAAGAAATTATTCACAGGTACAAATCTATTTCAAGTAGTCATCTGCTGGGACATTCTCTATTGTGTTACAGAGAAGCTGTGAGAGCTCAGCATCACACCAGCTCTGTAAACCCATGCTCATAACACAGCTTACCTCGTCAAAATTATTCTTGCAAATTGCCAGCTGCAGAGGAGTTTAAAAGCTCCTTGTGAATCTGCACCCACCTCCCTCCCAATGACAACAGACTATTTCAAGTTCCCCTTGAAAATTATCAATACAATATAAAAGGTTGCTACAAAAGAAGGAGCAACAAGAAAGTTAAACTTCAGTAATCCTCCTTCTCCAGAAGGACAAAGACACAGCATATTTAAATAAACACATCTGTGCCACAAAATGCAAATGTTATGTGGCCGATTCTGTCATTATTAAGAGAATTTCCTCAAAGTCAGGACTAATTTCAATAATTCAAACCCATGTAACATTATCCATCTGCTTCAAAAATAAGCACAGCATTCTGCAGCTTATTTGACCCTGTGTGCAGAAAACCCACCCACCCCCACTTATTCTTCTGTGGCATGAGCAAAAACATCAATTTAGAAAGAGGAGTTGATTAATATTAAAAAGATGAAAATGGCTTGATGCTAAAGCCTTTTTTTTCTCTCAAAGGCTTAGCATTTTTATTTTGGATATTTGAATAACTTAGTTGGCAAATATAGACAAAGAGAAGTAACTCGTCTGTCTGTAAACTATATCCTCTAGGACTGAATTTTATACATAATTTTTATTCATTACAGCTCACATGGTGATTCATCGATAGAAATGCCTACGTAGATGATTTGATAAAGTTAACTGCACTTAAAGTTACATGAATTTATTGATATGGACAGTGAAAATACTTGCACTTAGAAAGTGTCTCTAACATTGTAGTGCTCCTGACTGTTCAATATGAATTGATTTGGAACCTGATCTTGGCTTTTATAAGTTGCCTTTCCCTTGATTTATTTTAATACTGACTGCATATTTCACAGATTTACTTATATATATGTTAGAGACAACAGCAGCAATCTTTACATTAACAGTTTTCTGTCTTGTCCTTAAAAGGCTATGATCCTCACTGATCAGCATGCAGGGCACAAATACAAATGTAATACATGCAATAACAACACAGTGCAAGAGTTGACTACTAATGCCATAATCTCTGGGACAGTTACTCAAGCTTGTTGCTCATGGCAGCACAACCTTAGAATTAAATTATTCTTTCAGAAATTGAATAAACACTGAATATTATTCACTACCTGCAATGTATTAAACATTAAATGCCATATTTACTTAGGGAGTAAAGTATTAGTCAAGTTCTATGATTATTCAAGTTTGGATATTAAAATGATGCTTAAATCTTTTTTTTTTTTAATTCTTTTTTATTCCTTTTTAAAAACATTACTGTTTTCCTTTCAGCATTTGTTTCCACTGGACTTTCATCCAACTTATCATTTGTGTTGGCCTGATAACAGCAGCCTTCTGCTGAAACGGATTATTGATCATTAATAAGATAATGTTAAAAGAACTGAACTGGGAATGCGCACAAAAAAACTTAAACCAACCTTTTACTTACCTAAAGATAAAATTCACTAAAAAGCTAGCAATTTACTATAAACATCTTGTGGTATGATGAGGACAGTATCTCATGGCAAATACTGAACAATTTCTGTAAAGCACGTGAGTAAAGGGACTCAGCATCGCTGGAAGCTGGGCTTCAAAGACCCAAGTTCAGCAAGGAAGGGAAGCAGTTTCCTTGTCTTTGCTGCAGTTGTGCCCAAGGACTTTGATAAAGAAAGCCCTGCTCTTTCTCCAGATCGAAGGAAATCAAGAAAAACATGCCCATGTGAGAAGTAGAGGGGGAAACTATTTGTTCAAAGACAGGTTCACTTAAGCCTTATCTATCTCAGTATCAGTGTTTCCAAATTCTGACCTCAGCCTTCACCAAGCCTTCAAGCCTGCCAGTGACAGCTGGGCAAAATGGGGGTGCCAGACTGGCCACCCTGCTCAGCACTGTCAGGCTTGGTCATTCAGAGGAGATGCCAGCAGCATTACAGCCTCCCCATCAAGCCCTTGGCAGCAATCCCCCCGAGGTGCGAGGGCACACACTTATAATGCTGGAGTGCTAGACTGTAAACCTCCAGCTAGTGTTAAGAAACTTCCATGGCAGTGAAGGATTACAGTTCAAAGTCTTGTTTCCTCTGCTATCTAACATCGCTAATACCACTGCTGACTGATAGCTCATGCTCCCTTTGTTTTTTTCTCACTGATTTTTAATATAAAACATGTTACACCAGAGGATGGCACCAAGCTCATTAAAGTGTCCATATATTTCCTCTGAGTTTTTAAAGTACTCAACCAAGACCTTGATGTAACATCATTACTAATGAAAGCCAACATCAGTTTCAGCAAATAGCTATTAAAACGCAAGTTTTTCAGTTCTTATCCTGTTGTATGCCTAATGGCTTGATACAGCACAAGTCAGGATTCAGTTATACACTGCGAAAAAACAGTGCAGCAGAATAATCAATCTAATAAAACGATAGCCATCCTCAGGGACTAACACAACATCACACTTGAACTAGGTCGGAATTCAGACAAGCAACAGGAATAAGATGAGATTTATGAACTCCCATTTGTTAATTGATCGATCTGTTCAATGTCGTATCTACACAGCTGTGGACCATTCTCAGGTTTTTCATCATTGAAATATTGCTACCAGTGTCTATGGGGAAGATGACCAGGCTGGTAACAATTCCTTGGATGCTTAATTATCATACTGAGCTGAGTTTACCCAGCATCTCAGCCAGAGAATATCCTACTAGGATATGCATCACATCTACACGCACCATGCTCTTTGTGCAGCGTAATGTAGGACATTGCCAAATGCAAGGGCAGAATGGGGAAAATCCATCAAACAGAGCTTCTGTTGTTATCACAACTTTTGGCAACGCATTACACCTGTCAGAGTCTTGCTTAGTAGCTTCTGCCTTTGATAACATGGAAGATTCTGTGGCACAGGAAATTTTTTTCAGCTTGTATAGAGTGCAAGTACCTCTTGTGAAAGACTGAAACCACAAGCAGAACAAAACAACCCTGCAGCCGTGTCTGTCTGTCCTTTGTCCTCATCCTGCCTTGATCAATGGAGGCTCCTTATGATTGAGTAGTCCCACTACCCCATTATTCAGATCCAGCGTATGAAACTAAAATGCTACCCATTTTGGTGTTCCAGAGCATGGCAAGCATTACTTTGCAGCAGTTTGGTGTCTGCTGCAGAAGTGGTCTAGATGCAGCAAGCACAGGGAAGAGAGCTAAGCCACTTTAGGAAAAAAACATTCCCATTATGAATCAGAGACGTTAATTGTGTGGGAGGTACTAAGACAAAATCCCTGGGTTTCCATAAAGTATAGATTCTTTCTATGTGCAATTCAAAGTCTCAAGTTAAAAATCCACTTCTGGCCTTAGTCCTGAGAAAGTAGGAACCACCACTTTCCCCATGGACCTTACCAGCTATCATCACTAAACAGGAAGTTTTTGGAGACAGCTCTCAGATAGCAACAAAAGGATGAATATGACATCAGTCTCTGAATCCTAAATGTTTTTTCCCCACAATCCTGTGACCCTCAGAGATGATGTTAATCGAGTTTCAGAAGCATCTACACTGAATTCAGATGTATTCTATTTTTAGCCTCACACACAATGATATCATAGAATCATACAATAGAAGGGACCTTAAAAATCATCTAGTTCTATCCCCCCTGCCACGGACAGGGACACTTCCCACAAGGCTGGGTTTATTAAAGCCACATCCAGCCTGGCCTTGAACAATTCCAGGGATGGGGCATCCACAACATCTCTGGGCAACCTGTTCCAGTGTCTCGCCACCTTCACAGAGGGTATCACAACTGCATTTTCTAACAGGGCCTTTTTTTACCTGCTCTTATAATTACACATAGCATAAAGCCTAAAGATTTTCCTCGGTCAGTCTCATTAAGGGACTGAAGCTGCTTTAGCACTGTCCTTACAGGCTGCTGGCTGACCCTGATGGAGCCGATATCTTATTTAGGTTCTGCTTTACCCAGTAAACTACATACTTCAGAGTAGGCATGTTAGTTTCCTAACAGAGGAGAAAGATTTCAAGAAAAACTAAACATTCCATTCCAAACAGATTTTCATTTCCTTTCTTCTCACTCCCTTGGGGAAGTGTTTGGGGGACCCAGAGAAAGCCCAGTGAATCTTTTCCAACCATGTTCCTCAAAGGTAAACATTGTACTGAAAGCTTTTCCTGCCCTGTTTTGTTCTAAGCTCACCCTGCCTAATAACACCAAGAACTCAATTTTTCCTCTCCTCTACATTTGGTGTCCTTTTTCTCCCCAATGTAGACTGTCAAAATGTTTGTTTCTTCTGCCCTCCCAATCCTTACTTCTTTATCCATATTTCTTCAGTAAAAGATATGAGTCTGATGAAATAACAACTACTAATTCTCTCAAATATCTGTCATTTTCTTGGGTTAAACAAGCATTAATGAGAGACATACAAATGTGACACACGATAACTAAATTAAAAGTGGCAACAAAATAAAAAAGACTGCTAATCTTGCAGGCTGGTCATCTGCCAAACTTCATCAACAAAATGTGTTAATACTCTAGAGATGACAAAAATTTTAAGCTGTTCTTTTATTTGCTACAGAAGAAGAAAGTATTGCACTGCAATGACAAAAATCGGAAACAGAAACCAACTGCATCAGTCTATGTCACTGTGTTATCTGTCTTGTGGACAGAGAGACAGACTTGTCTCTACACCTGCTTTCCCCTAAAGCTTTATGAACCTGAGGATATCTTCTGTCAATCAAAGCTTCATTTGCCGTTTTTTTTTCCTCCCAAGGTCTCCATTTGAAGATCATATTCTCATATTCATGAAAAAAAACTAATTAAGAAAAACAAAACCAAAATGAAATAATAATTTTGAAAAAACAAACCTCAACTATCAATAAAATAGTTGAGATATTCTCGGCTCTTAGCTTGGAAGAAGGAGAAGCTGGAAAACCATGGTGGACATTAATTTTTGTCTCCACAGTGCATACCTCCCTTGGTGAAAATACATATATTAACATATATTAGTTAGTGTGTGTCAATTAATTAGACTATATTAAAAGAATACAATGGCAAGAGTCAGTCATAATATCCTTGCAGGTTACTTGGCTGAGTTCAGCCTCATCAGGTGGTAAAAATGTAACTTGTTAGCATGAAGATCTTAACTTTTATGAGCTAATAATTGGAAAAAAAAAAAGCCTTTCTTTACTTTATCTTTTTGAAGTCCCTGAATGTTTGCTTGAAATAAAGTGTAAGTTAAGATTATTTTTTTCCTACTACAGAATTATCTTGCCACATTTTACTTCGGTGTAACAGACTGCAGCAAGAGATGTCCCATGCCACAAGCCTAAGCATCAGCTCCTTTTTCTTCTACAGAACTCCTAAGTCTCATCTAAATCAGGGGAAGAATCTGAATAGGAAACTTCAAAACGTTTAGTGAGCTTTGAATAGGATCCCACATTTCTGGCAAGTGCGGGACTGGATGGGGTAGGTAAGACTGTAGCAAGTCACAAAGCATACACCGGCCTGTGGCACAGCTATTTTCTTGCAGTGGCCTTGAGGTCAAGCACCATCTCTCTGTCAGGCTCTGCGCAAAGACCAAAGGCTCTCCCCTTCTCCCAGCTCTGGGAAAGCTCTTTCTAACTGTACGGTGTATTTCATCACATGATTATTGGTGCCGATTGTGCATTGCACTGATAAGAATGACAATCAAAGTTCTGGATAAAGCATCTCCTGGCTCAGTACAGCTCTTTGAAAACATTGAATTGCCCCAGCACTTGTTTCAGACAGGAACTCCTCTTTGTTTTCAAAGGTGAAAGGAGACTGCTTTATATAAGGCAGTCTCTATTAATATGGGCCTGCATGGGAGAACAAAAGCCAATGATGCAATTACTCCTGCTTAGAATCTCAATTAGAAACTTGGATTTAGCACCAGTATACAGCTTTGAAAGTACTGGGAAATGAGAAAGAAGAGTCGATACAGAAGAAGGGATTTCTGAAAGTAAAAAAAACCAACCTTTCTTTACAGAAAGCGAGTCGTAATAGTCTTATATTTTAACAGCAAACCAAAAAGGATGGTAAGTTCTTTAAATATTCCATCAGGGAAAATGCAAATCATTGATAGTATTTTCTGTGTTTAAGCACACAAGAGATGTGAAATGCAGCTGCTACATGATAGCATCCAAGTCTTCTAGTGGAGGATATAAAGAACCCCCCAGTAGATTAATTGTAACACTGTTAAAAGCTCTTGCATATCAAAAGAGCTAGAAAAAAAGATTACAACAGTTGAACCTTAGGTGGGGAAACCCATACATTTCAATTAGTGTTGTGCATATGAGAACCTCAGGAATTTCTGAGCTTCAGGATGCAACACGTATTTCCTCAATCATTTCACATAGATCACCAAGTATCAGAGGAATCAATGAATGCAAGAGGGCAACCTGTTATTAAAAATCAGGATCTCAGCCTCTGTGCCTCTATTTCCCCACTGGTGGAAAAAAACTTCATCTAATTATAGGAAATTTGTACAAATTGTACACTTTCACAGTTAGAAGACAGTGCAAAAATTTGATTACTAGGTAAAATACTACATAAAGAGGTAGGAAATTTGTAAAGCATGTCTTGTTTCTTTTTGGTTTGGTTTTGTTTTTTTAAAAAAGTCTTATTGCAAACAGAAATGTTTTCCATAGTATTTTATGCCCCATATGAATGAGATTAATGTGTGCTATAAGAAGAGACTGGTTAAATTATGTCACCAAGTGTGAAGGGAGCTGAACAGATGGCAGCACCAGGAATCACTAGTCCACACTTACCCAGATGATCTTTATCATTTCCATAACATTAGAAAATGGTTCACTATGATTTACAATGTTCTGAGGATGAAGCAGAAAATTTCCTTTCTTTTTTCCCCCCTGGAATAGAAGACGATGGACTGACTAGCTATCAGCATTATACTGTTAGTAGCTCTAAAAGGAAATCACAGAGATACTCAATTTCTGCTAATTTGTGGGCTTTCTTTTTAAACTACCACTTATTTCATAGAGAATATTTATTCATAATGTACGTGAACTGCATGCAGTCTGCTGGTAGCTGCCTTGGGTTATTTTGTTTCTTTGTAGGCAGAGGATTTTTGGATAAGATTATCTTAAACTGCTCATACATCTTAATCTTGCCCATAAAGAAGATTGGTTTAGGGCACAGTTTGCATGCCCAGACAAAACACGCATGACAGCATTTACAAGGAGTCAATCCCTTACCCACAGCAGGCAAATCATGGTTAGTTTTGGATACTTTCATTTATACAATCATGAAACACACAGGTGATAAAAATACCTTGGTCATAGTGAGAAAAGATGACTTCCTTCTTCCTCCTTATTTATCCCATATGTTCCAAAGCAAAGGAGAAAGGTCTTAATTACAGGAGTTAGTAGTAGAGTACTTCTTTGCCTAGAGAGCAGAGCCTTTTCGGAAAAAAAATTGGTTTTATCACTGTTTCCACTAACAGCTAGAGAATGAGTTGCAATGCTGCACTTAAGACACTGAAGACAAGGAAATTAGTTCAATTTTACTAAATGGAAGAGAGGAACATGGAATCTGTGTTTAGGGTTCACCTGGGGTTTTTTCCCTTTGACTTAGCATGCCAGTATGCAAATGATTATGCAACAACATTTAGCAAATTTTAGTAGCAATTTGGTTACAGTGAGGCAAATCTATCTTAGATATGGTTCAGCTGAGATCAACAGTGATACATTAGAAATTAACTTTGGCTAAGGTCTAAAAACATACTATGCAGACAAAGAGGTCTTTGATGCCTCTTGATATCTAGTTGAGACCAGTTACAGAAGAAGAAGAAAAAAAAAAACAAAAAACAAACAAACAAAAAAAAAAAAAAACACACAAAAAACCAGCACAGTACTTAAGGTCTCAGAAACTTGTCCCTCACACAAGCAATTGAAAAGAGCAAGTCAAATTAGGCCACCAGACTGTAACAGAGATCTGGCACCAAGTAACATGCTCTTGTAGCCAGCTATCTGTACCTTACAGATAAAACACCTCCCAGGGTAACTTTTGCAGTATAAGAAGGTTGGAAATATTCGTGCTGCAGAACTTTATTCCAGTGCAAATCCTGCATTCATTTTTTCAGTTACTGTGTGGTTTAATGTCCTTGAATCAGGGCAAGCACACAAAGCTGAGGGATGGTGACTTTTGTGCTGGAAGGTATAACCACTGCATTACCTGAATCTTATACAGGATTTTTTAACTTAGGTGAAGATGTAAAACATGCCTGAGTTTGCCTTCAGGCTATTTTTCACTGAAGATGGACGTGTCTGGCTCAAGTAAGGCACAAAATTATTACAGATACAAAATACACTGAAAGTCAATGATGCACAGGTAAGAAAGGAATACGGTGTTCCTCGGAGGTGATGCACAGAAAAGATGTTCAAGTACACAAGAGAACACACAGCTGCAGTTCTCCCTTTACTCCAATAGGACAGCGAGTGAGATCTGCAAGAGCCATTTCCTGGATGAAAAAACCCACAACCTAGTGGTACCAACTCTGAATGTTTTTTTTCCTTAGTAGCTCTTCTTAAAATACAAACACCAATCCTACTTACTTTACACAGAAGTGATCTTGGGAAAAAACCCAGAAGCCTAGCAAGCCATCAATCCAGAGACAAGCATACTCCTGCAAGGCCCAGATACAACTGCCTAATGTTCGTTATCTTAAGCAGGGAAGATGCTCAATTAGTGTTTTGATTGTTCTTTCCTATCCATGCCCCCTATACCTCAACTGCTGTCCTGCTTATCCACTCCCAGAAGAGCCATGCTGGGGCCACAGGTAATTCATCCATCTCCTCCAGGAGAAAAATCCTCTTCGTATAAGCCCCATGTGCTATCTCTAGCTGCCAGCCAGCCACCCAGAGCATGGGAAACCTCCACTAGGACCACATTTATTGCAGTCAGTGCCCTCTGAAAGCCCAGCCATGCACAAGGAAGACACATCTCTATTATCCCTTTTAAACCTCCATGTAGAACTACATCTTAAATCTGGCTGGATTTAAGAGAAGGGGTAGCACATGGTTTGGACTGTGTAACAATAATATGGGATAAATCATTTGTTTTAAAGGAAGTCTGAGGCCTCTTTCAAAAAAAAATGAGGTACATAAATATAGAAAAATGTTCACTTTTGGTAAATTATCTCTGCTATTCAAGGAATTTGTCTATTCTTCATTTATTCTGCTTAATATAAAAAAAAAATCTTTAAATAAAAGACATTTTTATTTTTCAGCAAAGCTTTTCACTCCAAGGTATGTGAAAATGCAAGGTATCAGTACTGCATGGACTTGCTGTTCAGCTGCCCACCTGCAAGAACAGGGTACCACCACACACACAAGCAGAAGCTGCAGCATGGGAGGAAAAATGGGAGAGAGAAAGACTTCGTATTACAGGAGCACTTTGCTGAAGGGCCAAACTAGTGTTTAAGTGCTTGTTGTTTCCTGAAAAAAGTGAAAACTCTAAGAAAATACTAAATAAATTTTAAAAAACTCTATTCCCAAAACAACTGAAAGTAAAATGTTTACATCACATAAAATCTCTCAGACTGAATTATTCTTTTTCGCCCTTGGTTGAACAGTCAAGGCTGTCCAATAAACCCCCATGCTATTAAGTGAAAATGACAGCAAGAAAAAAATCTAACTGGAGAACAGCGTAGCTGAAAACACAGGTTCCGTCTATGTATCCTTGAGAGGAAGCATCAATAAACCAGGTTTACAAGTTAACCCCAATCATGCTGTGATAATGAAAATTTCTAATGGACTACAAACAGGAGATGGAAAGCAGAAAGCCAGAGGAAGAGAAGGCACATGGGTTCACACCCCAACAGCCCCGAGTTACAATGCTTCAGTGAAGGAAGTGACATGTGTTTATTTTACTTTACTGTTGTTTTCACAACCCATTTTGCCGCACCATTGAAAGACACCATTATAGAGCCTAAACTGTTTTTCAGCTGCAGCACTAGCTTTGAAAATAACTTGACCTTCCAGACCTCAGATGGGAATGGTGCTTAGAGCTGCCTCCACTACTTCAAGGAAAAACTAAGAGGAGTTTCCCTGTGAAGTGCAGGACAGAAAAACCCTATTAAACAAAAATGCTTAAATACATGTGACAAAAACTGACTGTGGTTTTAGGTTTCAGTTATAAGACAAGCTTTGCTATTTCAAACACTGTGAGATGGTGCCGCTCATACCAGAATTTTACTGCAGTGGCTTACAGGAAAGAAATAGTCATGGCTAAATTTCCTTAAGTAGTGACATGTAATAAAGAAGCTGGTCTATTTTGGTTTTAATGTCCTGGGTTTGCTTACAGCCTCCAGGGAAAAGGTCAATGCAATATGATATGAAAAACACAATGATAATCCAGTCTTCACATTTAGTTCTCGATGGAAAGAAAGATTATTGTTAAAAATTCACTCTATGTGATTGTCATGATTTTAAATGAAATAACAGGGCTGAAAACAATCTCCAATAAATTTGCAACCTTTGGAAGCAAGGAGCTTTCTAGTTTTAGTCAAAGAACAAAATTTTTTCTAACTATCCTGCCTTTAAATAGATGATCATGGCTCTGCCTCAAGGCACAAAGTTACAGAAGCTGTAGCACTGATTATTCTGACTATGCAAAGAACCAATATGATATTTCTGAGTTCATCTAAGAACAAAAAGGTAGCCTGTGTTAGGGGAACTTAGGAGTTTCAGTTTGTAACACGAACGGTTACTGGGTCTGAAAAGGAAACATGGTTCCTCAAAGTAAATGGGTATAAAAGTGATTAATCTACATAAATGTTGCTGAAACTGAGCTGGTAGTTGGTTTGCCTTGCCTTTCTGATTGCTGCAGTGAGATGCTGTCGTTACTTCTTTCCCTTGAAAATATTAACACAATTTCAAGTGGACTAACAATATGGTAGTATTTTCAAACTCTATTAGCAATTTAAGGTTCAATTTCACTTATAGCCCATAAAGTGATTTATTTCATAACAGAGTTAAGCTCTGGTATATAACTCCATCTCAAAAAATTTGGTGAGAAGACTTTAAGTAGTTGTAATAGGCCCCTGAGGGTTTTGTTCATAAAAGTCACTGAAGCTAAACAGTGTCACAACGACAACAATTTAAGATCGACAACAATTTAAGATCGTGAGAAATGGGCCAACAATTCATAGAAGGTTTGGAGAGTAAACATTGGGGTAATTAAAAGAGGCAAAAATAACACCATTGTTATCTTTCAAGGTCGTTATACCATTACTGCCTTAGGGGAAGGCATCATTCATGGACAGTTCTGATAAGAAGCAGGAAAGGGGGGTTAGAGGTCTACCAAGCACCTACAGAGCATGCCCAAGAGGCCAGGGTTGAAAGTTTAACTGTGAGGAAGACGTCTTGCTTCATCCTCAAGACCCCTGACGTCCACCACCAGAAATTACTGCGCCTGCTCAAAGGGGAAGAAACCTCATCTGCATGCGAAGCGGGGATAGTTGATGCATATGTATAGGCGCATTACCGATCTATTGAATATTAAATGTTTAGCCCTATAAAAAGCTGCACGAGGCTGCCTGAGGCACGCACGTTTGTGGTGGGGCGGCCCCCCGTGCATCCAGCGCTGTTTTGCTTGCTGCCTGCTTACTTAAATAAATTAGTTTGATCTAATTGGCTGTGGTCATTTACCGAGTTCCCCAATAACAGTAGTCAGGTTAGGAGGAAAAATCATTCATAACTTCTACAGGTCAAGGAAAGTAGCATTGAAAAACTCATAACTGGCTATCTAAAAGCATTTGCAATAGATAAAAACATAAACCAATGTAAAATTCTAATATGTGAAAGCTATCAAGTTACTGACTTCAAATCACCACTGACATTTATAGAGCACAGGCAAACCAAGTTGTAGAAAAAACAGCTGTACCTCCTATCCTCCAAAAGAAAAGTATTCTGATGATGATTCAAAAATCCACAATAAAATGAATGCAAAAACCACACTAATTACATAAGTCTACATCATAGCCATTTCTTACCTGTTTAAAAACTTACTGTGCAGAAAAATATTTACAAGAATTGCTGCCAAAACAAGGTGGGCACCAGTTCTACAAAGTCCCTATGAACCCGTCTGAAAGAATCATCAATAAGCCTATCCATAGGCTTTCTTGGGTATCTCTTATGCTTCTGCTTCAAAACGTGCTTAGATGTATTTGTGTATTGGAACTTCTTTTCTATCATCTTGTAAAGTGGTCTGTGAATTCAGTCTTCCTTTTTCATTGCTTCTGAAGTCTAGGACAACAAACCAAGGCCATCCTTTTCTTCTCAGATTTTTGAAGCAAGCCAAAGCAGAGTGATTTTATGAAAACTTGTTGCTGATTTGATATAGGCCAAAATATTTCCTTTTTCCCTTTAATATATTCCTAATTGCTTGACAACCAACCCCTGTCTATATCTATTTTCTTCCCTCTCTTAAGATCTCTTCATTCCTCATTTGAGATGGGCAGACAGTCACCGCACATGAAATACCACTTGAGAGAAACTATTCAGGAAGAACCACTTTCCTTTCTCTATATTGACCAGAATTTTACCCTTGCCATTTTAATCACATACAGCTACTAAGCACAGAACCAGAATCTGGTATCTTCTCACTGCTGTCAAGTTGCCACTTCTTTTGGGAAAATGAGAGAGGAGGGAATATAAGGAACAAATGTACAATACCCTGTATCATGAGCCAAAGCTCACAGTATTGCATTTATGAACAGTGCTGCCTTTACATCCCATTTTCGTGACTAGGCGTGCAGGACTGATGGGAAATGGCCCACTTTTAACCCACTGTGCTCTGAAGCTGACACTGTAATGCCACAACCACTCTTCACACATAGTTCACATCCAGTATCAGAACAGACATCCTGAGCATTTCACTGAAGTGAAAATCACATATCTATGATGATGCCTTCAGGGCACATTTGGATGAAAGAACCAACACACTGTGCTCCAGAAGGAGAGGAAAGGAGACACAGGCAGAATAAATGAGCACTGAAGACAGAAAGTGCATTCATATCTAGCCCTACCTATTTGATGGGATTTTTGGAACAATAACATCACAGAAGCAGACAAGCTCTGATTATGTATGAGCATCTGCACGTACACATCTAAAACATTTGCCAGCAAAAGTGCATTTCTCTCAATCCTGAAGCTTAAAAGTGGATTTGACCATCACAATGAAAGGGTGATAACACTGTCTGACCTCTGCCTGACTTGCTGCCCTCCTCCTGGATGCTGACTGGCACTGACTGTTGAGAATAACTAAAAATAACTAGCTTGTCTCATATATTGTAATAAGGGCAAAGGGAGAGAAAGAGGTGGCATATTTGAGTTTCTTGCTGTTCACCCTCTTATATTTTTCCCCTCGAGAACAGAGCTTCTTGCAGAAAGCACAATTAGCATAGATGATGGGAGCCAAGAACTTATTAATGATTTCATACCAGTGCCAAACTGGTAATGAGTTTCGGGTTTTGAGGCAGAAGAGAGAATTGAACAGGAGAACATACTCCACAGAGGACGATACTTAAGGATGGCAACACACTGTCGCACAGAGCAGACTACAGTTTTGTAAATTGTAAGTCAAATGAGTCCAAGTGAGAAGATATCAAGTCATAGAGCACAAAAATGTAAAGCCCAAAGATGCTTGTTTTTCTCATATTTTTCAGGGTTTAATAGCTTTTGTTTCTATGTGGCTTCTTTTTTTCTGTTCCTGGATTGTTCAGTGGGATTTTTGGAAAGGAAATTTTTCTAGTTCCTAACTATCCAAAAGTATTAGATGTGTCATAGTCAGCCTCACTACAATTGCACCTCATAAATCATCTACCTCAGGGGTCAGGTCACCAGCAATTCTCTGTGCCCTGGTTTCTATCCCTAGGAAAAGGTAAATCTCATTTCCCAAATTACCTATTAAATCCCAGAAGAAAACCTTACAAATGAATGAATGATTGATCAAAGGACAAGAAAAAATGCACTGAAAATAAATGTGAACAAATAAGAGCAGATGTGGAAGCTCGAGTACCTTGGTTGGTAATTACTGTCCACATGTGATCAGTGCCAAGAGTTTTCCTCAAGGTCCAAGTACTAATCACAGCACCAGAACAGATCATTAAGTTTTTCAGTTTTGTTTGGTGACGCTAATCACTGAACGAATGACTCTTCAGTGTCATCAGTTCTGCACTGCTTAATCATGAGCAATGTCAAAAGTTGAGGGGGAAGCAAGTTAGGAAAACTGCCAGTGATGCACCCAGATGCACAGGAGAAAATCACCACCAGAAGGTAAAGCCAGACAGAACTAAAATGCACTCAAGGACTCCCAGGAAAAGATAAATACTTGTGTATTGATGACTAGGAATGTATGAAGATTAATGTTCTGTAACCCAAATGACTCCTGATGGCGTAAAACATCCAACAATTGCCAGGCACATTCTAACACTGAATGACTGGGAAGAACAACATCAGTCTTTCAGGGAAGCTTTAACTTTTTTTTTTTTTTTTTAATATTGAAAACTCTTCAGGATATTTTCAAAAATCAGTTGGAATTAATTCGAACAGGAACAATAAGCTTATTGTCATTCTTTGTTTAATATTCTTCATTAGTGTTGCATGTCACTAAAACTTAGGCTCTATTTGCTTATGCATTCACAGTAAGGACTTCCAGCAAAAATTTCTTCTTCTCCTTGTTATGCCTTTACATTATCTGGAAGATTGCTTAACTTTTGGACTCAAGCTCCAGAAAGTCTGGCAGCCACAGTGTTCTTCCCTTCCCACTTACAATGTAGTCACAAAGTACAAGCCAGCACAGCCCCTGGGCTTCTGCTCCTAAAAGTCCAGATCACATTGCAGGGATTCTGTAAAAACTGGCAATGCAGCTAATCCTAGCACTGCCAAAAAACATCTTACAACACACCACTTGAATAGACAAAAGCCCAAGTTATTCTTAACCAGCAAATTAATACTGAAAAGAGTGAGTCAGCACAATCTGTTCTTATGAGGGCTTCCTCATCTAGAAACAAAAACAAGTCAGCAAAGCTGTATATTTTAAAAAAAGTAGAGGCTGCACAAAGCAAACATTTTCTCACTTCAGAGAACTGTTAGGCCAATACCCTGCCCCTGGCAGCAGCCATTCTCAGATGGGTAACACCGGGGAAACAGAAGTAGTTATATGACAATGCTTTGCCAACCGTCCCCCCCCAGCCCCTCCTATCAGGAGGTTGAGGAACTCTGAGTTGGGAGCAGAGTCTGGATCTTCAGGTATAAGCAGCACTGATGGCCCCATCCTCCATTAAATCTGTCTTTAAAGCGAGCCACCACAGCAACTATACCTTGTACAGGGGTATACAGGAAGGGCTTTGAAACACTACCTCAGCATAAATAAGGGGTGATTATTTCATGAATCTTCTGTAAGAACAAGCACCCTCAGATACTGATTTTATTAATTAGCACCTAGAGATTACAGAGCATGCTGAAAGTACACCCCCTTTGTTTTCTACTTAAAACCCTGCAAAGGACCCTTTGTGAAGAAGCAGCTGGGAATTTGAGTATTTATAATAAGGCACTCTCTATTGTGCTGGTTTTGGCTGGGGTAAAGTTAATTTTCTTCACAGTAGCTGGTATAGGGTTATGTTTTAGATCTGTGCTGGAAACAGCATTGATAACGCAGAGTTGTTCTAGTTACTGCTGAGCAGTGCTTATTTGAAAGGGTTGATATCTCTGGTCATCCCCCAGTTGATACACAGAAATTTTACCAATATATCTTTTCCCTTGTATTTTTTTTTTTATTATTATTTATTGTGTTATATTGTAGCCTTACTTGTATTCTTTTCTTGGCCTTACTTGCATAGTTTAGTCACCTGTTGGATAGAGTTGATAATGAGATGTTTCAAAACATGCAACTTCTTGCCTGGCAAAGATCAAACAGGTTAATTACGCTTCCTGAGTATTCCTGATAACAGGGGCTCAAGAGGATGCCAGTGTTAAGATAAGCTCTTGTAAAGTAATTTAAACTTACCTTCTTGAAGCATTCCAGGGCCAAAGGATGGATGAGCTACCTCCATGACCATGTATGGGCAAAGGAAACCCAAAGTTCAACTAGCAGACAGTGTGAGGAAGACTATGAATGACCACCAGAGGGGGAAAAAGACCCTAACCCTATTTTTTTATTACACATGCTCGTATTATGTAAATTAATTCCAGAAATCCATTATCATAAGACTGCCCTTTCCAAGAAATCTGATGAATATGTACTTTTTTTCTGGTTATGAGTTGGTGTGTTTTGCTAATTTGTTGGAGCACTTGTAGTGGAATAATCCCCAGAGCTACAATAAAAAATGCCTGCTTAATAAGAACTCCATTGTTATTGGGTATTTATCTCTGAATCCTTACCCAGCCACACCTGGCTTCCCACCTCAGTGTGGTGCATTGGAAAGCAAGGAGGTTTAGAAGCTCTGAATTTTGTTTCATACATAGAGTTGAGGCCTTTTCTGCTCCTCACCCCACTTTACCAGTGAGTAGGCTGGGGGTGCACAAGAAGTTGGGGTTGCACCCCAACTGACCAAGGGGATATTCCAGACCATATGACATCCTGCTCAGCATATAAAGCTGGGGGAAGAAGGATGTTCAGAGTGATAGAGCTTGTCTTCCCAAGCAAGTGCTGTGTGTGATAAAGCCCAGCTTCCCTGGAGATGGCTGAACACCTGCCTGCTGATTGGAAGTGGTGAATGAAATCCTTGTTTTGCTTTGCTTGTGCATGCAGCTTTTGCTTTACCTGTTAAACTGTATTTATCTCAGCCCATATTGTTTGTACCCTTCTGAATTTCTCCCCATCCCACTGGGGAGGGAAGTGTGCAAGCAGCTGTGTGGTGCTTAGTTGCTGGCTGGGGTTAAACCATGAAACCCATTTATGCAACAGTCCCTTGGTTATGCTTCATTATCCTGCCTGGCCTTTTTTTGACCTCCCTAGTGTGCATTGTTTGACTCTGTTATTCACAGCAGAGCTAAATGCCTAAACCTTGCCAAAGAAAACAAGTGTCATGCATGTGTCAGATCATAAGTTTGCATCCCAAGTCATTGTGATGGCATCATTAACAGGTAACACAACCAAGCAAAGATGTTTTTGGTAGCTTACAGGTAATATTTGAAGGCAAGAACAGCAGAACAAGGAGCTGAAGATTACCCTGAGAAAACAGTAGCACAACAAACTGTGTTTAACCCATACTGCTGATATCCCTATTCTATTATAGCTGTTGTTTATGAGGAGCATGTGCTTAGAAATGCCATAATTTTATGAGCAATTACTGGATTATAGCAATTTAGAATTATAAACCATATTTCAGGAACTAAAAGGGTGAATCTTACATGGACATTTTTGGGTTTACCTGCAGGAGCAAGGGGTTTGTTGATCAGTGTGTGAAACAAGAACCACCAGACAACGTTAGCTGGTACCTAACTAGTAGATGCAGTTGAAAGATTTATAATTAAACCTTTAGCTATTAATACGGGCACTCAGAAGCAGTCTACGCTGGACAGGTCTTGCTGCCTCTACTCCAAACTCTTACTTTGACAGACAGACAGTATCAGCTACTAGTATATCTATCCCTTTCACTGCATCATGAGATTGGTAGGATTACAAGTCACAGCTTGTTTTATTTTTTTCTGTCTTCAAGACATAAAGAAAGCCATTTTGTTTCCTTTCAGACGTAAAGTTCTGTGAACAGGGAAAGCAAGTGCACAGGGCAGAGAAAACCATTTAACAAGCATTAGTATCTAACTACACCCTCACAAAACAAATTATGTGAAAATTAGTAAAAAAAAAATCTTTGTCAGCAAATACCATTGATGATGACCTCCACAGTTTTGTACCTTCCAGACTGCCTCGAGCTGCAAAGCCAGGTTTTACACTTTCTTCAGTGTGGTCTGCTGCTATCTTTTCCCATAGCAAGCTGGTGATGACGTCAACAAACCCATCTGCACGCTACCTTTACTGCCTGCTAGGAGAGACTCTGCAGTGGACCTTGGTCCACATCAGGGTGAAGGCGCTTGCACAGGAAATAGTGAAACTGATATAAACACAGTATGAAATGTATGTGCAAGTGTCAGAAGAACAAGGGTTAAAGGAACAGCCTGATAGTGACTGCAGTCAATCCAGTGATGGCCTACTGATGGCTTTCAGTTACAAACATGCACTGCTGATTTTGAAGAGACCTTGTCAAGAGGACAAGAATTCAGAGCAAGGATGGGGTCATTCTCCACTCTGTTCTGCCTAAAGACCTCAGAGTTCCTACAGCTCTCTCCAGTCTAGATAGGGCCCAAACAAGTAAGTGTCTTCACAGGAAAAGCATTAACACCTAACTGCCTACAGAAACTGGTAAGGTGTCTTATCTGGACCTCTTTAAAAACAAGTATATACAGGAGTTTTGTTTGAAGCAGGTCAGCAACATCTGATAAAGCTTCCCATGTTACAGAACACAATGTTATTATACAGTTATTAGGGTTAAGGTCAATCTGAAAGCAAAAGGAAACAATACATTTTTAGCAAACATTTCAGCCCCTCAAGACAAAAACCCTACCCATAAGCACTGACAGTGATGTAGGGAGATAAATTTACAAGGTGGCTAGGCACCAGCAAGCTAGAAAATCTCCCTTCAGCAGACATTTCTAAAAACAGGAGATAGAAAAGAAAAACACCTCTCAGTGGGCAAAGTAACAAATTTATATTCTAAGCCTAATTTAGAGCTGGTTGTAGCCAGTTGAAGGAACTTCCAAAACAAAGGAATGTAAATAAAGTCAATTAGACTGCCTATGCTAATACTACCCTAAAGTGTGATGAGAGAGCTCTCCTGACAGGAGGAACAGTTCTGCCATCTCTCTATCACATCTCAGATGCGCCTTGTTTCTCAGGCAGCTGTGTCCCCCACAGTCATCTCTGTGGGCTGCTCTG
Organism: Chloroceryle amazona; assembly: GCA_027560015.1. NCBI lineage: Eukaryota > Metazoa > Chordata > Aves > Coraciiformes > Cerylidae > Chloroceryle > Chloroceryle amazona. The sequence continues at coordinate 97,433 of JANHFX010014813.1, read as the reverse complement.
GCATCACATTCCTACAGCATCTTTTCAAAAAGTAGCACTTGCATGAAGGTACGTTAAGATGAACACACCATAACTCATGGCCACAATGAATTCTTCACCACATTTCCTTACTCATTCTCTAGCAATGAAGCCATTACTGCAAGTATAAGTACAAGCATAATACTGGTAAAAATAAAAATATATTTATAATTCAGGCTTCATTTAATCAATATCAATGCCAAAAGAAACTTGCATTTTTCAGTAGATTTCATGGGACAAGTCTGTTGATGTGACCACTGGGAAGCACAGGAAAACACCACAAGGGAGCAGGCATGATCATGGAAGGATGCTGCAAGCATTGTCACAGTCAACCCTGTAGTCACTTAAATCGCTTCACTGTCTAGGATAAACATCGAAGTGCAATCGCAGGTTTCCTATTCTGTGTGTGAAGAAACTCCGACAGTTATGAGGGAAAGCAAGCTAATAATGTTGAAGAGAGTTTGCTGCTCTCTAAGAGAGCTTTGTGACTATGGCCACACCACTAAAAGGTGCTTCCTGCAGTATACAGTCCCTAACTGTGACTCCTCACTCAGACTTACCTTTTCCATCTTCACAGAGAGTTGGAGAAAGTTACCTCACTCACTGTAATGAGCTACTTTACTCACTGTTACCTCACTGTAGCTACCTACCTCCAAGCGCTCAGTAATCAACCACTAGCCACGGGAGATCCAGGACAAAGACCATGCTTTGAGGGATGAAGACAGGCTTTGCTGAGGGCTGTCACCTCACAGAGGAGAGGCTGGGGCTCTGGACTCTGCCCCAATTAAGTATTTCTTATTAAACATTAATTGAAATAGGGACTAGAACTAGTTCCCTATTCCCAGCTGAGCAGCTTAGTCTTCAGACTGCAGTCATTCTTAGGAGCTTGCTCACTCTTGCTCTTGTGACCCACAAAATACTATCCCCCAACAAAGCAGAACAGCTTCATTTGAAGAAATGAAGAGCCTGCCAACACACCTCTAGGGCACTTTCTTTAGAGTGACAAGTATATTCATAATCCCTCAAGCAGAGAAGAAATTGGAGCCCCAAGACATGTCACAATCACAGAACCAGAGTGCGGAAGGACATCACTAGGGGATGAGGTCAGCCTGGCAAACATCTTGGAGGATCCCAGTAGCACCTACAGCAGCACTCAATATCCAGACTAATAGATCTCCATCTGAACCTGAGTCTGCATCTGGAAACATGGGCAGAAAATCTTACAGATGGAAACTCAGGCACCTAACGGCTATGGGAGGCTCCAGGAGTAAATGACAACTGAATGTATTAAGAATCTCAATCTGGACCTGACTACATCCTACATTAAACAGGAAACACTATGTACCCAAATCCTATTACAGTTCAACCCTGGAGCAACAAAACAAGAAGCTGAAATTGGTTTGGGTATTAGCTAGATATGCATTAACTTATAAAGTTTCTAGCCTTTACTCTGAATTGTCAAAAATGAGAAAACTCTCACTCTTCAGACTGCAAAATTATAATTCCTAAGTAGGGTATAGCAAATTTGGAAACTTTGAAGGTATATTTAGTAAAGAAATATCAGTTGTTAATATTTTTCTTTTAGGTAGAAATCAGCTTCAGTATAATGTCTGCACATTTTTTCCATTTCTCATGTACTTTCAGAGTGCAGGTGTGGCTACTTAGCATGAGGTTACATTTCTGAAATGGCTATAGCTAGCAAAAAACACTTATATACCCAGCACGAGTGCTCACACTTTGCATCATACATAGGTTTCCCCTCAATAAAAGTCCAGGCTATCACAACCACAATACATTTCCTGATTAGTGTGAAGTATAGGATCTTTGTACTGCTCAAGTGAATAAAACTCTAATTATTGATTTCAAGGGCAATGAGGCTACACAAATTCATCCTTTTTTTTTCTTTCCCCCACCTGGCTTCAACATATAATGCCTTACTCCCCACCTGCCTTCCCACTGTCCTCATCCCTGCTTTTGCCCTCCAGAAGCCCAGGTGTGTGCTGTTGCATGGCCCAGTAACACTGCCATCACATAAACATCCCTGTTCATCTCTCCTGGACTGCAGGCAGCAATTTCTTTCTGCAATCCCAGCAGCTGCTGCAGTGACATTTAGTAACACAAACTACAAATGTTAACCTTTTGCTTCCTGACTTTATGTTATTCCTCCTGCTTTTCACTTTTGTTAGGAAGAGAGAGATGACCCATACCTGCCTTCCTCTTCAGACACAAAAGCATTCACCTACCCGCCTCACACAACTCCTAATCCTAGTCTCATAACAGCTACAAAACTCAAACTTGTAGCAACATATTCAACTCAATTTTCTAATTTCATCTGATTCTCCTCTTTGCTTTATGCTCTTTACTCTCCGGTTGCCACCTGTTTTGAGTGAGATGCCCAGCTCCAAGGCATTCAACCTCCTCATAAAGGAGTGTGATCTCATCACAAGAACTTTTCACTCCAACTTCTGAGCTGGGTCATCTGTGCTTGCATAACCATCTCTGTCAGATATCAGCTTCTCACGGTAGTGATTTCATCTTATCTCTAAAGTGCTTATGGTTACCACAAGGAAGGATTTTTCAGTGGCACAGATGGAAGAAGCAATAACTCATCTTCCAACTATAATTAAACACAGTGTTTTTAAATAGGAAAAAAAAAAACAAAACAAAACAAATAGCAGAGAATTAGAAAACTATAAGAGACTGCATTTTTAAAACATGTTTTAAAACTATTTCTTTAACATTATTATAAAGGCAGGCAATTGATACACAGATAGAAAAGGTTAAATGAGCTAATAACCCTACTTATCTTTCCACACTGAGAGGTCATCTATCATCAGCTGTGTGATGCATAACATGCAGATTTTATAAAGCTAGTCTCTGACTGCTGATCTTTTTGGTCTCAGTTTTAAAGTCAGTGTATTTTTTGTTGTTGTTCCAATTACCTCAGTTTTAAGAATCTCCAAATAACCTTCTATATTCCATGTGACATCTTGGTGGAAGAATGAAAAGGCCTACCTACTTTCCAAAATGTACATTATATTTAGTTAGGTGATAGTTAATAATATTCCTATCCAAAACTCTTTTTATTTTTAATAATAATTTCAGTAATAATTGTAATCTAATAGCATTTAATAATTATTTTATTATATAAGAAATAATGCTCTTGGTGTGTTTTACTCTTTTGAACATTTTAACATGAATCTAGAAAACCATTTGTGTACAGAAATTCAGGGTTCATCCTTCACCATCAGGGTTAAACAAATGCTCATATTCGTCAAAAATACTTCTTTTCTTTTGAAAAGCACTGAAATCAGTTTATTTGCTTTCCCAGACTGAGATGCATTTTCTCCAGAGACCTGAGCCTGATACATTTCTTTTTATAGCAAATGGGATCCAGGTCAAGCTGCCCTGCAGACATCAGCTGTGACTATTTGACAGATAGTTCCAAAAAGACATGAATCTTTAAACCTTGGGGCTATGGAATTCCCAAGATTCCTAAAAGCCATCAGCATTCATGGAAGTATATTCTGACAGTTCACAAGATGCTCATACACATTCATATGACTACAGATTTCTGTGAAAATTCAGAAAGTAGAATGTATTTGGAAGAGAATTCACACAACAGAATGGAGAAGCACTGACTGTGTCATTTAGGGATGTGAAACCAATAACAGGGGGTAACTTTTTGAAAACCTATAATTCTTTAGTATCACAGAGGGCTGAGTTCATGGATGAAGTATCATAAATTTCTGTCACCTATACAAAAATGCCACTTCCAGAACACAGCAGTTTTTCAAATCTCTTATTATTAGGGGTGAAAGTGAAAGGACTGATTATTTTTTTGTTTAGATTATAAGATGTCATAGTAAGGTTTAAAAAAACCCCAAAACCTATAAAGCGTATTCCCTTAGGGGGTGGAGAATAGTGGCACAGACGGGAAGAGAGAGCATACAGCCAGGTAACTTACATCTAGAATCTTATCTTTACATCACTCAGTACAGTTGTACACATAAAGACCATACTTTTTTTCTTCCATTTTTTTCTCTAAATAGATTTTCAAATACACTCCTTAAAGAGACATATTACTTTCACACAGTAGCAATCTGCCCGTGGCAACTTCTAATGCCTGTCTTCACCCCACAATGTACTAGACATTCCCCCCTCCACACCTTTGTGGCTGTCATGATTTGGAGTAAGCTAAGCCTGCCTTTTCCTATTAGCAGTACCCAGAACTAAGCAGACAAAGTCCATAAACACTTAGAGGAGAAGGGTATCTTATTCCTGCAGGCACTTGAACATGGCAGCCTTAGGTTTTATGTGTTTGGACCAAAGTATGGTGAGCTGGGTACAAGAGTAAGACTCTTATGAGCACAGTGTGAAGAGATCCCTAAAAGCCTGAGGTAGGTATCAATCTCCCTCTGTCTTTTATTGTATTCAAGTAATTAATGATAATAGTATGTGGTGTAAACCTGATAATGAACTGAGTGTTCTAATCCCATTTATGTTTAAATACACTGATTATAGTTCCACAAAATAAAAGTTCAACATAATCAAGGACTTCATACTCAGTGCCCAACAACATCTTAATAATAACAATCAGTTTATCAGACTTATTTTTATTCTAGTAAATTGTTTTCTTTCACATTAATTAACTACTAGGGCTTGTTTCAGTTTAGCATTAGAACAGAAAATAGTTGCAGCTGGTCTCACGCTAGGGGTTACTATTACCTCCCAAAGAAATGAGGACAATCAATATTCTAGGGAGGACAGGTACTGAAACTGCCTACTGAATAACTTACAGATCAATAATCGTGATGGAAAATGGAAGGGAGATTTGCATTTGAAGGAATCCCAAGGAGACCCCAGAGGAAGGAATCGAGTACAAAGACAAATGTGTATTTTCTCTAGCTTAGTTGTTCATTTGTGACTGAACACCCCTCATCAAGATCTGCGAGCTTGAACCAAACGGTAAAGTAGGTGTGTCAGCAGCTGGTTGCCTGCTACGAAAGGATTTTAGGATATGATTTTAGGATTAGTAGATATAAACTTGATTTTATTTTTTTTTTGTTACCCACTGTAACAGCAATTGCAATCATACATTTTAACTGGAACTTGTGAATTAATAGCATATATTTCTCACTGAAACCTGCTTTGTATTATGGGCAAGTTCAGTGCAACCATTAAAGAAGAATGTTCAATGGGAGTAAAGTACCCAGTCCCAGGGACACTCTGTCACAGGGTTTCTATAGGTCATTCTACTCAGCTATAGAAATTATGATGATCTTTGTTAATTTAAATTCACATGAAAGAATCACTTTTCCAGAATCACTCAAGAAAGATCTCGTTCAGCAGCTGGACAGTGGGGAAAGCCCCTGCTTTTGAGCATTCCTGGTGAAAGGAGGGAAGAACTGGGGATAATTCTAATTGCTGCCTTCCCCTGCATGTAGCTGCTGTTTATAAAATGGAATCTGTAGAGTTTCTGAGAGAAATGGTAACACTGGTATGCATGTGCATGTGAAAGCACTGTAAGAAACGGCAGATGGATAAAATAAAAGTGTGCATTGAAGACACCCCAATGAACAGGCCATCAAGATCACAGGAGATTCATGTGCAACTTCTCAGACATTCACATTGCAAAACAAGCCTGCACCCAGGGAAGGACACTAGAGAGTAATGAACAGATCAGCAGTGTTGCAGGGGGTCTCAGAGAAGCGGAAGGAGACAAGGAGACAAAAGTTTTCAATAAAGGTCAACTACTTGGGGGCACTAAAAGCACATCTAAAGCATATAGTCACCCTATATAGTCATATAGTATGAGAAACCCAGGATAGGTGATTGTCCTGGTTCTAAGGAGCCGTCCTGACCCTAAACCATGACAGTGATTAGGTATTGCTAGTTAGTATTCCTTATCCTCCATTTGACCATAATGAATGCTGGCCAGAGTGGTGGAACGCACACATCTTAGCAAGTCTTAGATGTGTATGTCTAAGGGTCTAAGAAAGTAAGCAAAAGCCAGTTTGTTAGCAAAGCTGAAGGAAACTGAGTCACCTTCCCCTCATGAATGGTCTTGTGTTGAACTTTGCTATGTGAGTTGTGCAAACTAATCATCAGTATGGAAAAAAATAGATTAGTAAAATTATACCAGTCCTCCACTAACTGTATTATATAAACAATAGTAAGTAATAAAAACCTCTTTTATCTAAACTTATACATTTCAAGGAAAAAATAACAAGTTATTAAATATTACTAAATTTGCTACCAAAATTAATCAATAACCACTGTGTCCCATATGGCCAGTAACTAGATCTGGCTTCCTCAATGCTAGCCATTTTCTAAATACAAGCATGCATTTTAATTTTCTTCTACATTAGAAGAAAACTGGTGAAAGCTTTACCTAATTCTAGACAATGCAGAGTGCCAGAGAAATTATGTGAATGTTAAGAGAGGAGTTACACGAATATGAGAAATGTGCCGAAAATGTATTGATGTAAAATTCATTTATACATAGGCCCTATAAAATACAACACAAAATGTTAAGAGTCCTTTGGAAAGTATAGTTTCCTGAATTGAGTTTTATTACATTTGCAGGATTTTTATGTTGTTGATTAAAAATAGTTAAAAATCACATTTTTTCCTTTCTCTATTATAGCCCTCACAGGCAAGGTGGTTTCTGGGATGTTCACAACCCCCATTTACCTCTTTCAAGTCTTGGACAATAGCTGTGAGTCTCTCATTCTCTGCCTGAACGTTGGTGACCACTGCCCTGCTCTGCTTCAACTCATTCTGCATCTCCAAGATCTTCCCGAGGTAATAAGCTTCTTTTGATGCAGACTCCTGGAGAAGAGTCTCTTCACGTGTTTCACCATCTTCAGCCACTTTGCGGTGAATCGAGAAGGACTGTCCAAATGCCTGCAAGAGAAAAAATAATGCATAGTATTGGTTCTGGTATTCAGCATTATTCTGCCTACTGAAGCCCCGGAAAAAATACCAACAAGAGTGAGCAGCTGCATAGCCAGAAGGAATGAAATAGATCTGAGAGTCCCAAATTCTGACCTAATAGTGCCTTAGCAGCTTCCCAGCAGCTCAGGGCCACCATCTCATTTAGATGAAATGAAGCATCTTGAAGCTGTTCTCATTTAAAGTATGGATTTATGGCCCCTGTCCAGGCAACCTCCACTGAGATCAAGATGGTGCTCTGTTAACTAGCCATTAATTAGTGCCAGTGTTTAACTCTCCTGCATGAGGCCGGTTGATAATTTGTCGATTCCTTTCTTCTCTAGATCTGCAAAATAAATGTGTGGTTTGTTTTATTTCAAAGAGCATAAATAGCTGACAAATATTTCTAAATTGCCTTCCATTTTCAACATTATTTTTATTATAGGAGCTGACTACATGGTATAGAAAAAAGATTCCATAATTTGAAAGAAAGATAGGTGAGCTGAATATCAAGCAATGGCAATCTATACTGTTGGTAAGCTGAATATGGAGTTTGACAGCCCCTTCACTCATTTGTACTCAGTGTTTTCTGCTTCTACTGAAAAGAAATAACATTTAAGTATTCTAGAATTTTCTAAATAATTATAGCTAATTTTCAGCCCTTCTCTTCCTCTTGTTACTCGCTTAGAGGGATCAGTTTAAGGTGGCAGTATTTCTCAGGGACTATGTGATGTTATATTGCACGGCTCTGAAGTAACCTGGAGGTAAGGAGAAGTACAAGCCACGGTAGCATAAGTGACAGAGATATCTTTTTGCTATGAACTACTGAGGGGGAAAAAATGCAATAATATAATAGCATAAGAATGTAATACCACAAAAAAATAATGTATAAATAAAAAAGAAAATAAACTGTAATAAATTAATAGAATTCAAATAAAAGCAAAACCTGTTATGTTTGTACTACCTTTGAAAACAGACATTTGTTTGAAAATGACATGGCCTAATTCTGGAAAATAACAAAAGAAGGCCTAATGTAATGAATATATGACAGATGATAACTTTGTCATATATCTTAAAGAGAGGATGTTTGAAAGACCAGGATTTATTTTTTTTCCCCCCTAATATAGAACAGAAATACATAAGCCATGGTTACATGTTTTCCTTCCATAGGGATTTCTCCCCTGTAGACTAACTTCTACCCAGTTCTATGAAACCCCAAAGAAGAGTATACACATTTGTACCCACTGCAAGCAGTGGCCTCCTTTGCCTTCCCATTGATAACAACTACCTGCCAAATGAAATCCACTGTTTTATTGCTGCTATTTATACACTTTCAGAACACATTCTAAGTTTTACTGGCACTAGAATGAAACAGCACCTTGGAAACTTCAAAGCAAAACCCTATTAAAAAACTTTTTAGCTCTTAAGTCTACTTGACTTAGAGAATCCTGTGAACTCAGCATTAAAGGATTCTAAAAATATTCAATAATGTATTAACTCAGCTGTCTTCTCAGAAGACTGCAAGTTACCGAAATAGCAAGCATCAGCAACTTGCTGAACAGGGCTTTTCAAATAACAAGGAATTCAATTTAATGAAACTGTTAAGCACTGATTCAGTCACCGTATCTGCGAAACTAAGACAACTGTTTCAGGAACTCTGATAATAAATTATATTTTCTCTACATCCTTATATTCAATAGCTCACTGTTCCTAATTTAGACTGAGCAAAAAGCACCGGTCTAATAAAGACCCTACAAAACAAATGTAAAGGCCATGTATCCAGGGAAAGAAAAAAATAATAATTCAAATCACAGCAGAACAGTGGGTAGGACTGATGGGACTGGAGAAAATCACAAAGAGATGGGAGATGAATCCCTCTCTACCACAGAACTATAGTTAAAGCACTGTGGGCAAATACCAGTGCACACCAATGATGGCCTTCTAGGTACATACTGTATTTTCCTCCAATGTACTTTCAGCATGCATTTTAGCATGTGTGATGTTTGAGAATGTCCATGAATACAGATTTTAAGGAGTGTGCATGGCATGACAGAAAATCACTATGTATTTCACATTTCCTTATACCCATGACTACAGAAAATGTCAGAGAAAATAAGTTAAACATTTTTTTCTTATGAAATCAAATTTGAGCATTACAGTATGTTACACTATTCAATTTATTAAGCTGCTATCAATATGTTAAAAATCAGGGGAAAGAAAGAAAGGAAGCATAGTTCTCTTTCCATATCAGTAGAAATTATACAGATCCATGCAACAAGGAGAGGAACACAAGATGTCTTTTAAATAAAAAGCAAGCAAAAAGTTTACGTTTTCTAGATATACCCACTTAAGGCATTCCATAAGATTGATCACTTTTGAATTACGAAAAATATTGATATTCTTCAGCTGATATCCAAATATTTTTCTATTCTGATTTTATATTTTAATAATTTGCTCAATATGTTTACTTATTTATAAAACTTTTGAAACCTTGCTATGATATAAATATTTCAATTAACTATGCTCACTTATTTCACTGAAGTCAGCCCTATAGTGGGAAAAGTTCACCACCTGAAAAATTTTTCAGGTCAACTAACTTTCCAACAGGCACAATTAGTTGTCTTCCAACAACCACCAGTTTCTAGGCCTGAATGTGACACTACACCTCACACCCCTGCTTTGCACAAACGCCACGCTCAGCCAACAGCATAAGCAGGCTGCAGCCTGGGGAAGCGGGAACAACCCACCACAGCCTTCACAATTACCTCCTGAATATGTTGGACAGTAAAGAGTCAAAAGGTCCCCAGGACCTGGAAAATATGTATTAGTGAAAGATGGGAATTGACAAGACGTGAACTGGAGGAGCATTTGGCACGAACAGAAGCATTTATATGTGAGAACTGGAGGCAGCTGGCATTTGCCATCAGATAGGGAAGGAAGAAGCAGCAGGTGAAGCTCACTTCTCTCAAGACTTTGTCCGAAAGATTGTTCTTGAATAAGTTAGGAGATAGGGTTTTTGTAAGTTGGTCATAAAAGCTGAGAAACAAGATGCCATTAAAAATTGTATATATATTCTGAGACATGAACATTGTATAACAGTATCATGACTTTTTAGGGGTATCTTAAAATTTGAACTTTGAGAATGATAAAATAATGATCAATATTTGAGAACATGATAAAGTCTGGCAACAGCAGGCACACACAGTACGAGGTTTATCTGATCACAGAGAAAGGTGTGACCTTTGAGGAAAAGGCCATTTGCCATTGAACTCTAAATAACCCCAAGAGGAAATCCCAGTGTCAGCAGCAAACTAGCATGAAAGAAATAATGCAATGACTAAAATTGGCAGAGATTTGTAAAAGGGCAATAGAAAAACATTACTGTTCCAAACAACATATGTATGAATACTTGTATGACAATATAAACAGCAATACAAAGCTAATGTACAGTGAGTGATATAAAATGATATCTGTAAAATGAAAATTGTATTTAGCACTTGAAAGAAAGAAAAGAAAAGAAAGATAAGCTAGATGTCTAATTTAGGTGTAGAAAGCAGCACCTATGCAAAAGATCAGCTAAAAACACTAGCAGATAATGAACGACGCTATTTCTGAATTGCAGTTTTATTTTTCCTAGCCATCTCCTGGGGCAGGAATTCCAAAGTGTTCACATAGAAATTCTAGTCTGTGATGATTAATAAGCAATAAAATATGACCTGACTGCTATCAGGACAAGCAGGCAGCCTACCTTTATGGCTTTGATACTTAATACAGTTTTTCTGATGCATAATGCAACAGCATCAAACTTGTTCAAATAATTACTTATTTCAGCTGTTAACTTGCTGCAAAGCAGAATGCATTATATATTAGTTACCTCCACAGCCCTAACACAAAAGCAGGAAAAAAAAAAACAAACAGTTTGGAATTATCCAAGAGGGTAGCATAATTCCTAGGCACATGTCAGTATGGCACCACAGATGGCAATCTTTGCTATAGATGCCTAACTGGGGTTAATGTCAGGGACAGGCCTTATTCTGTGGCACAACTTGAATGCCCACTTATTAATGAATATTCTCTTAGTTACCTGCAATTCTGTGTCTCTCTTTGAGGTAAGAGATTTTTTTTTAAAAGGTTCCCCCCCCCCCCCCCACCTCGCCTTTTCTTCACAATTCATTAACCAAAACTCAGGGTTCTCTGAAATCAGTGGCAGACATAGGCCTGTGAGGAAATAAATCCTTCCCCAGGCAAGACTGGGCAGGGGAGCAAGTAGCTGAGCAGGCTCTAGCGCTTCCCCCAAAACCAGCCAGTACAAAACTGCTCCCTCTGTGAGATGTGATGTGGCTCCATTTAGACACATTATATCCTCAGCTTACCACCAGCATTTGACACCCTGTTCACCCGAACACTGCTGAGACCAACCCGCACACCACAGTTTCTTTGCTAGTAAATCCAAGCCAGCATTCAGTCTAACTGGGAATCTCTCTCTGAGTTTACAGGTGTATGCTCAGTGCTTGGTTCCAATCCCTTGGCTGCTTGTCATTCCCTCCTCCTCCACACACCGGGTACACAGATTGTCCGGGCTTTTGGACAAGCACTGCATCTTATTCTTGAAGAACACAGGAGGTAGCACTGAATCTAAACCAACTTGTGTTTCTTGGCAGCATTGCAGTTCAGTGGCAAAAAAAGTACCCTTGCAGAAGTGACTGATGGGCTCCGATTATATTATATCTGTTGTCTTAAAAAGTGAGAAAGTTCTGTGCCTTAAAGACTTAGTCTAAATTATGATTAAATTTTAATGTAGTTAAAATGACCTCCTGACATTCATTTAAGATGGCTGAAAGAGGTCAAAAGGTTTCCTTTTGGAATCCAATTCTGAAATGATTAAAGGCTTCAAATCCAAATAGGAGGCATACTGCAATCAAAACACAGACAGATTCATACTTAATGATGACAGAAGAAAAATATTAGTAAGTATTATGTGGAGAGTACATGTGAGATGGACAGCCCATGAAGGGAAGCAGACTGAGGACACAGCCTGAATCAGCATGGGCATATATATATATATAGGCAAGAAAACTAGACCAACTTTTGGGTTGACACGCTCGCTGAAAGCAGCTTGTTTTACAACTACAGAAGTGTCCCATTTGTCTGATTCCTCCTGTGTTCAAGGTTCAAGAAAGCAGGATGCTGAAGTCTCCCACAGAGAAGCAGAAGATAGAAGGATGTTCAATTCTATCACTCGTTCCTCTTTCAGATCAGAAAAGCAATCAAGGTTCCTAGACTTACTAGTTCCCCAGTCAAAAAGAAAATGAGAGAATTGATCAAAATTCAGTTGTAACCAAGCAGCTGTCTAAGCATTGGTCATTTCATAATTCCCAGACTCGATCAGTTTTATGCTTCTACAACACAACACATGAATAGGTTTTTTGCATGTTTGGATTTTTTCAATTTTTCAATGTAACAACGTGCCTTATACTCCATATACCCCATCTTGGAGAAAAAAAACAAAACACTATGTTTGCAGCAAGTCAACTAACTGGTTTCATTTTATATTCTCATTAGATTGGTTTGCCTTCTGGAAAAGGTGAAAGTTTAAAGGATAGTTGCTTTCAACTCATGTTTTGCTGCAGACACTAGATATGACCTTAATGAAATTGTTTCTCACCTTCTCAAGCAAAAAACCTTAAAGGACAGTATCTGCTACACAGTGAAAAGGACTGTTAAGATACATTATACTATAGTTATGAGCATAGTAAAGGTAGGTGTGATAAATCCATAAATGTTACTTGAAGAAGCTATTTTATTACCTCCTTAAGGCAAAAAAGCATTTAACTTTACTCCCAAATACCAGCTTATTTAATCATCTCAATCCAATAATAACAGCAAGTGCTGGTACAATGATAAAGCCATGTAATTTAATATCTGCATAAGACATTTAACTTGCAAACATGACTTGCAAACCAATGTGCTGGAGGTTTTAGCTATGCCAGAAATACTGAGGATATTAGATACATGGAAAACATAAGTAATACTGAGACTGTTTACAGATGCAGAGCAGTAGGACGAATGTCAACAAAAATAGTCTTTTCCCCAAGGAAGCTTTGGATGAAAGTGTGCACAATGTGGACATCTTCTGTTTGTTTTTGGTAGATCCCTACAGTGTCTACAAGCCTGTTGAAATTCATATATCAGATGCTAATCAACAAAGCCTTCTGAAAGTACTGGAGAAAATGAGCATTTACATTCAACTCAGCTACAGACACGGCCACACTTCTGCAGTCCCAGTACATACTGTGCTGATTTCAATCAATATGCCACTGTGTGATGCCTTTGGCAACCATGCTTATTTTTTATAAATAAGGAACAGAAATAGTCTTAAATGTGATGGTTAGGAAATATTTATAGACAAGGAGAAGAAAGCAGTACCATGAAAATGAACATTCAATCCTAATGTTCATTGTTCATCAGTAATCCAGTAAAAAGGGGGAGTGAACAAGATTTTCCATTTAATTGCCTTTAACAGCACTCTAGATGAGGATTTCAATTCCCCCATCCTGAGCACTCCCTCCAGGCACAGAAAACACAAGAAAGGGGAAGCTTGTAACAAAGAGCACCACTTATCTACAACACAATTAATTAGGTTCTTTGCTTATAACTTTAAAGCAGCTCTGTTCAAAATTAATATGGCCAATAATTAAATTATTTCTATAAACAAAATAATTTGCACATTATTAATGAAACATAAGGTGGCTTAATAATTTGTGCCAATTTCTATATTGGTACTTATATGTGTTCATACTATTATCAGGCCAACCACCAGCTATTACAAAATTCCAATTAAAACCAATAGAAAAATTGCCAGAACAAACATGGAAGACTATCAACAATATTCTTTCTAACAAAACATGTCTCTAATCTGAGGTGGAACCTGCCTTCCATTGAGGCTCTATTCCCTTTACAGTAAACAACAAAATCCCATGTTTAACTAAACCTTGATTATTTTGGTTTTGCAGCTTCGATTGCTTTTCTTTTTTTTTTTCTGTTTTTTTAATTATGAAATGGCAGTAATAATCACAATTCCTTCTCCTATACTTGCTTGAATAAAGCTAGAAAAAATCATAGAACAGAATCATAGAATCATCTAGGTTGGAAAAGACCCATGGGATCATCATATCAAACCTTTCACCCTACTCTACAAGTTCGCCCCTAGACCATATCCCCCAACACTACATCTAAGCGATGCTTAAACACATCCTGGGATGGTGACTCAACAACCTCCCTGGGCAGCCTATTCCAATATCCCACCACTCTCCGTGAAGAATTTTTTCCTCATGTCTAGTGTAAACCTACCTTGTTTCAGCTTGAAGCCATTTCCTCTGGTTCTATCACTAATTACCCGAGAGAAGAGACCAGCACCAACCTCTCTACAATGTCCTTTCAGGTAGTTATCTCCTTATCAGGAGTGATAAGGTCTCCCCTCAGCCTCCTCTTCCTCAAACTAAACAGACCCAGCTCCTTCAAATGGTCCTCATATGATTTATTCTC